>CM030851.1:14553860-14653860 GCA_018105865.1 Metaphire vulgaris
TTCACAGCAAAAGAAACCTAAAAGTACTATGCATGCCTGCTAGAGGGCAAGGGGGCAAAGAATGGGATTACCCAATAAGACCATGATGAGAACGAATGGAACATAGTGGTTCTCACGCAGGGCAGACCCTACTGAACCGCTCTAAACCATTTTATTATTATTCTTATTTTTATAACCTTTCTGCCGAACCCAGTAATAATTTAAAATATAGAAGAAAAGCCTTTCGAAGAATCCAGTGTATATTTGTTCCAGTTTTCTTGCTGTATAAAGACAACCCAGAATGCATTCGATAGGTTCTGTACCCAAAAGTCCCTTAAGACGTCGTTTGGGTTTCTACTTTTATGAGATTATTATCATAAGAACCAACGGATATATTTGCTGTTCGCACAGTGATAAGGATCGTTCTAAAGGCAAGAACATCACCGCCGAGTCTAACGTTTCACTCTCGCGACCGCAAATGCTCACTGGTCTAAACGGCTATTTGTCCGGCAGCGTTGGCCCGGGCGTTGTCGACGAGACGCCGTCGCAACCGGAAGTCCCACAGCGACAGGCAGCAGCCGCCCCGGACAAGCAACCGGCGAAGCTCGTGCCTCGACGGCCGGAAACCGATCGACCTGCGTTCCGGAAACCGACCAACGCCAGCTCCGATCGGTCAGAAGAGACCGAAGCTACGCGACAAGCAGATGGCCCCTCTGAACTGCGGGAGCGTCTAGCCTGGCTAAACGCCTCGGAGGCAGAGGTGACTGCGCCGCCGGAGGCAACTACTGAGGGTTACCTGCAGCCAGAAGTCACGACCTCATGGCCAGAGGTAGGACCGGCTCAGAGCATCGTGTATCCTAGGGATCATAGGCGACCTAATGACTCGTAACCCGAATTAAAGCACGAAGAGTCAAATGCATTCGTTTTTGTTGCACAGTGATATCGGACCTTGAATATTAAACAAAATTAATTAACCCTTTCGCTCACCACCATGTACCAGAGATGTCCATTGGTTGAGTTAACCCATGGGTTGGGTCAGACGTTTCCATAATAATTTAATGGTGGGTTAGGTTTTGCATACGCCTACCTCCTCCCCTTCCCCATACCCAGGGCCGGAGCTAGCCAATCGGGCGCCCCTGCAACTCAGTTTTGGCGAACTGGCAGCGACAGACTGTTTCTCTCGGATACACCATTAACAGAGTAAATCTATTGCAATATGAACTCAATACAAACATGATTTTAAACGATCTGCACACATAACGAACTTCTTTGTTATAATACAATATAATAATAATAGTAATAGTAACAATAATAATAATAATAATAATACAATACAATTACCTTACAGAGAAAAATTGTAGCTACTACAACAACTGTGCTTTACTGGCTTTCATGTTAGCAAATCTCTCTTTAGTTCAGTTACAGATATGTCCAAATTAGAACATACATCATTTTCTAATGCAATTCACTGGCCTGAGCAAAAGTCTTTCATGGGCGATAGTTGATCTCAAATAGATTCTTATTAATTTTAATCAGAAAATGATCGTTTTCACTGACCACACTGACAGGAAGTGTAAAGCAAGATCCGTAAGGCAATGGTCATGTTGGAGAAAGTGAGGTGGTTTTAAATGACTAAACTTTAGAGTTTCACGTGGATTAAGAAACTGATTAGACTATTGATTTAAATAAAACTCTAAATGATGAGATGACTAAAATAATTCTAATCCCGTTACATCTTTTTAATTATCTTTAAAAGGACCTCCAGATCCAAATTTCAACAGTAGCTGTCTTTCGCTTTCTATTTGCTGCGTCGGAGAGTTTCTTTTGGAATCCATATTAATAATCGCAATTTAGAAATGATTACTCTAATAGGCCTAAAGGGAGGTATCAGTAATTTATTTTTGCACTCTTGTCGATTGATGGGGCAGAATGGACATGGGAATTTCCCCAATAAGACGAAAATGAGACCCCGTCCTCCATACTCTGAGTATTTCTTTATATGTCAGAAAAAAATTATGTAACCTTATTACATAATTTAGTTGAATTCGTTTATTTTAATCACAGTAAATTCACGCAATTAGTAATTACTACTGAGATAATATCTCTCTCTCCCATCGGGCGATCGAATTTGAATCAATACAATCATATCTTCAGTTTTCGAGTGAACGGTAAAAATCAGCCATCGTCTTTATTTCGATAGTTTAACCTAAACGTCCAGGGTACGGCGTGACGGCGGTTTCGGATGACAAAACTGTCAAAACAAAAGGAACACAAATATTTGTGTTCGTCTCGATTTAATATACCAAGTAATCAAGGATTACATGAATTTGAACACAATATTCTAACTTCGTTAACCCGTGCTACCGCGCGTAGAAATGAATATTCATAAAAGCAGTCAGGTCACGTTGAGACAAATAGCCGTCGGCGCCGATTCATAAAAATTCGTAAGCCTTCTGCCGTCTTGTTTAAATAATATACGGCGTATTATAGTTCAATTCTATGTAAAGAACAGTATAGTAAACCGATCGACCTGATCATTAACCGACCAACGCTAAAGACTTAACAGAGCGTCATCACAATAATTGATCACTTCGAAAATTTGGCACCCCTCAAAATCGTGAGCGTCTGCGTCGCGGAGCTCGGAGGCAGAGGTGACCGGCCCTGCCCATACCTTCCCCTTCTCTGTGGTAGCTTCTCAAAGTGGGCGTAACTAGGATCTAGAAGCCTTATGGAAGTCTACGCCTATGATTTGAGTATATTTCAACCGAAGTTATTTAGATAAATAAATGTACAGTCATTGGCGTTAGTGCGTAGTATGAAATGGCAGGAGTGTTCTATTTCGAACACTGTAGATCGTAATTGAGAATGATATTATTGATTATTCTTGCACATTTTAAAGCAGTGAAGAAGGAACAAGAGGAAAATGTGGATCTTGTCGGAGAATTTCTTTAAATCGATTAGATTTTTACATATCTAGAGCCTATATACCTTCAATTCAACAGGCCTTCAATAGGCTTCTCTCACAGAGCGAATTAATTATAAAACTTGTTTTTGATGTCTATAAAACCTGTTGTAGGCCTATAATGAACCAAATATCTTAATATGCGGCTCTTCCCTCGATCGCCGTACTAGGCAGTCCGCAAGATATTCGGCAGGACTTTCATTTGATCGATGTCCCTCGTTCTCGTACAGTCATTGGCGTTAGTGTGTAGTATGAAATGGCTGGGAGTGTTCTATTTCGAACACTGTAGATAGAAATGGAGAATGATATAATTGATTATTCTTGCAAAAGTTTAAGCAGAGAAGATTGAACAAGAGGAAAATGTGAATTTTGAGGGAAAATTTCTTAAAATCGCTGAGATTTTTGCATATCTAGGTCCTATACGGCCTCTATTCAACAGGCCTTGAATTGGCTTCTCTCATTCAGCGAATTAATTATAAAACCTGTTGTAGGCCCATAATGAACCAGATATCTTAATACGCGGCTCTTCCCTCGATCGCCCGACTAGGTCTTCCGCAAGATATTCGGCAGGTTACATAAGTGATTTTTACACAGACTTACTTAGCCTCCTATAGACCATTTAACTGTAGCCTAACTATAACTGGAAAATGATTCCAATAACTTTAACTGTAACTGAAAAATACTCAACAACTGAAACCACAATGCTACGCCTGTGATTTGAGTAGCCTATATTAAAGACCGCTTTTTACGACAAAGCGTTTTAAATTCTGACCGTTTTCTTATGATTTTTTTACGTCAGTTCCTCCCAGATATCGATTTGAAACAACCAGAAAAGCCATCGAGAAGGTGATCACCAGATTTTTTCATCTCTCTGAAAGAGATCGAGCGTCTTCTCAGTGGAGTGTCTTTGCGCCGAAAGGAAATGAACCGATTCCCAGGAAGCAGTCTTCTCAAAACGTTGAAACCTGAAACAAACGAAGACGTTTCCTACTGAAAACTAATAACTAAATGTATATAGCCTATATTCATCGAATAATATTATGCATTTGTTTATCTCTGCAGAAAATAATATAGCGCTTTTAATGAACATTCCAGCTTTCCAGCTTCTTACTAGAACTATTATTTCTGGCGTATACGTGTGACAGTTATATTAATCGTTGCTGCCAAGAAGATAAGATTGGACAGAGGCTTTGTCCAGCGCTTTGGACGGTAAAAGTGATTTTTGGGATAATGGTTCTATTTACAAATACTTGTCATCCATAATCATGTAAATCGTTATAATGTCATTTACATGGTTTGGATTATATATTCAATTTTTGATCAGCAACATAGTAATACCTGTAATAATTGACTTCCTAGAATTTTTGCTATTTGTCTATATATATACTATATATATACTGTATATATAGTTATATATATATATATATATATATATATATATATATATATATATATTCTACATGTTAATGATCGAAATACATCCTTTTCCCAGGATTGAAGCCGGGTAGAGCTTGCGCTCTACCGAGTATGAGGTGATCATTCTTTGATCTTATCATCTCTGATCATTATGATCTCGCCACTGCTGCTGCCTCTATAGCGCCCCCACAGCCTCTCTCTCTCTCTCTCTCTCTCTCTCTCTCTCGTTTAGCCCGCGGTCAGGTCAGTGCCTGTGAAATGGCGCGACCAGCCAGCCTGCTCAAAGATGTTCATGGGTCCATTTTTTAGAACCCAATCCAACCCAACCCATCAAATCTCCAGTCCATCCCAACCCATGGGTTAACCCAACCCATGGACATCTCTGAGCCTGCTACTTTCGCCTTACAGCAAAACGACACGCTGCCTGGGTTAAGCCGAAATATCGAGTTTTTGCAAGACAGACGATTAACCTACTAATGTGCAGTTTTACGGGCATGCAGACGAATGGTGATTGGCTACCCGGAGTTCTGGAATCGATTAAAACTCGCCCAACGGCATCAAACGACTGTTTGACCCTTAAATTGAACATTAAAACGCATCATAGCACAACTTAAAACGCAGAAATGCGATACGCGTTAGGCCCTGCATGGCCTACAAGTGCATAAACGTTTCATAATATATAGGACATTGTATACGGACTTTATGTGCGCAAGGCCATGTATCCCCAATCGCCAATAATTAATATTCCCTAAAACCGAGTAAAACGACTATAAGATGATCACAAGTTATCACTTCTTATAGTATACAAACTGCTGTGATGTTATTAAACTTATAACGACTACATAGGCCTACTAGATATTAGACAAGTTGAGCCTCTGATAAATTTTATAATGCCTCATCAAACGTTGCTGTGAGCGATAGGCCTATACTAGCCTACAAGAATCTTTCTAAGCATTTCTGAAGAAATTACAACTTAAAATAAAGTATGTTGGAAATCAGGTACAGTACAATTTGCAACAGAATTATGATTTTAATAATTATTATTAACGTCACCGAATTAGAACGCTATTAAGCAAGCAGGTAAGTAAGTAAAAGATCACGGATCTATATAGCGCTTTCGAGAGTACCAGTTAGTGCACAACGACAAGTTGTTTAGGCCTACCCTTTGTTAACCATTTGTTAAACCCTTTATTTGTTAAACCTTCGCTTAGTCTTTGTGTGCTCCTTGCAGAGCCGTCGCCAGAAATTTTTGGTTGGGGGGGAAGGGGCTAGCGTGTCAGATACCTTACCCACCCCTCCCACCCAACACAAGAAATCTTTCTCACCGGATTTGCGCGAATCTGGTAGACCGGGGGCAGTTGACCCATTCCCCTCCCCCCGTGGCGACGCTAATGTTACTAGGGCCTCTTCACTTGCCTGTCAAAAGTGATAGCCATTCACACATCTGCCAATACCATTCTCTGTAGTTTAAAAATGTCCAATTTAAGCAATAGAGAATACAACAGGCAAAAGTCTGAATGCCAAGAACTTTTGATATACAAGGGATAGTGGCCTAATTTTTAAAAAATCTTGATTACTATGTACTCTTCACTTGCCCGTCAAAAGTGCTAGCCATTCACACATCTGCCAATACCATTCTCTGTAGTTTAAAAATGTCCAATTTAAGCAATAGAAAATACCACAGGCAAAAGACTGAATGCCAATCACTTTTGATATACAAGAGATAGTGGCCTATTTTTGAAAAAAACTTGATTACTAGGCAGTGGCGTTGCCATGAATTTTTGGTTGGGGCGAAGGGGGGGGGCAAAAAGGGCTAGCGTGTCAGATTCCTTACCCACCCCTCACCCCTCCACAGAAAACTTTCTCACCGGATTTGCGCAAATCTGGTAGGTGGTCTGGGGCATGTTGGGGGGCAATTGCCCCATTTGCTCCCCCCGTGGCGACGCTAATGGCTCGTTGTTACAGGCTTTCTTTGTCATTTGTTGAATTGTCTAGCGGACTCAGATGGCCTAGTCTGGGCCCGAACATAAGTAGGTCAAAATTTAAAAGCTATAAAATTTGCGCTATAAGAACAATGAATTTCTTGAGTCTATACGATAGAGATGTATAGGCTACGGCGGTTTCGATAGAGTGTCGCAATAGCCGTCGCAGGACTGTCGGATGTCGAAACCGCTTCAAGATCGCCATAAAAATGTGACGTCTAAGAATTCTATATAGGTCTAAGGAGGAATATATGCCTACTAATTATGTGTAGCGCTCGGGACAATTTCGTAAAAATGTACGATTTTCTTCTTGCAGCTCTCGGAAGAATTTCCAACTGATTTGACAAAATGTCGGTAAGTCGGAAAAATTCACGCCATAACTAGGCCTACTCGATTCTTTCTCGCCTTAAATTTCTCTCTCTTCCTCCTCTCTCTCTCTCTCTCTCTCTCTCTCTGCCTCTCTTTATATCTTTTCTGTATCTTTCTAACTCTGCCTCTATACGCGCGCGCACACACACACTCAGTGAAATTCAAATCAATTTAAATATTTTAAAGAAGAGATATTCAAACGACGATCCGCGGGCCAGATGACTACGACGATGACGACGACGACGATGATGATGACGATGTTGAAGATGATGACGACGACACTACTGTATAATAATATTTCTACAGGCTAAGAAGTACTGGTTGATCGTCGGCGAAGAGAGCGGTTTGGCTTTGGGCCTGGAAGGAGGAAATACAAATCCAAAAACGTTTGTAGTTCTCGTCGAGAAAAATCCTCAGACGATCACTCAACAATGGTTCATCGACAAACAGGGGGAAACCATTCGCAACAGGTCGAATGACCTGTGTCTCGACCTCTCAGGTAAGTCCTCGAATACCTGTCGAAACCGTACGAAAGCAGCATCACCTGTGATGATAGCACAGGATACCTGCATGCCTTTTTAACCCCTTAACTGGGGAATAAATCTGTAACTCAATGTAAACTGGACGGCTCTGATGAGTAAGGGGTTAACATAGGTCAGAGGCGTAGCAGAGGCGTAGCGACGGGGTATATCGGTGTATATGCCCCACCCAGGAAAAACAGACTACCTTAAAATTTAATGCGTTTTTAAGATTTTCAAAGTTTTTTTTAGGATTTTTGCCTCCAAAATTACATTATACCCTCAAATCAAATTCCTGGCTACGCCTTAGGCCTCTGGACTAATCCCTCTCACCAGAAAATGTCGACGCAAGTGAGATTCGGTTAGGCAGCCAAGTCCAGCAATTATTTTTTAGCTCCACACGGAGTCTGTCTTAACCATTGGGGGAGCGGGGGGCTTGAACCATGGGGGCAACTTTGGACACTGCTTGCAAAAGATCAAAAAAGGAGAAAATGTTTTGCTTCTGATCATCTTGTCTCCGACACTAAGTAGGCCTAAATTGATTTTTCACCTCCGTCCCAAAGCGCTGACTTGCTATTTCAGTAGTCTAAAGACTTCTTTATATCAAATATTTATATTTATTAAGACGTGAACAGACATACACAGAACTGCACAGACTATAGGCCTATAGGAAACGCAGACATGAGAGTCTCTTCCGGAACATTAAGTTAGACGCGACTGAATGTCATCTTTGTAGATGAGCAACTTATTGTTGCCGTGTTTGACGAGAACAAAGAAAACAGTCCCAACCAGCGCTGGATGCGAAAGGGAAAGTTAATTGGCAATGGCACCAAAATGGAGGAAGTTGCCAATATTCTCGGTGAGTAAATGCGGTTTTTTAAATTAAGATTTTTAAAATTCAAAATTGTGTTTATAACCTTCGGGTTACTCCAGCAAAGCAGTTTGTAAACTTACCTCTGGATGAGGGTTGAAAACAATCAGGCTGATATTGAACGTCGATAATTATAATACTGTATAATATATGACGAGAATTTCTTTTACGCCGACTGTAAAATAACCGAAGCTTCGAACGCTGTCGAAATATCTTGAGATCTTGCAGAATGCTTTTGTTCCATGTAGATGATGATCAGAAACCGGGAACGAGGATCGTAAGAAGCCACTCCAGCGATGCAAAACATCGACGCTGGAGATGGGAGGAAGTCCTTGATCCACCGAAGGACAAGCCACCGGATCAGGATCCTAAGGACGAACCACCAGGACAGGATCCTAAGGACAGGCCACCAGGACAGGATCATAAAGACAAACCACCAGGACATTACGATAAAGACAAACCACCAGGACATGACGATAAAGACAAGCCACCAGGACATGATGATAAGGACAAACCACCAGGACATGATGATAAAGACAAACCACCAGGACATGATGATAAGGACAAACCACCAGGACATGATGATAAAGACAAACCACCAGAACATGATGATAAAGACAAACCACCAGGACATTACGATAAAGACAAACCACCAGGACATTACGATAAAGACAAACCACCAGGACATTACGATAAAGACAAGCCACCAGGACATGATGATAAGGACAAACCACCAGGACATGATGATAAAGACAAACCACCAGGACATTACGATAAAGACAAACCACCAGGACATGATGATAAGGACAAACCACCAGGACATTACGATAAAGACAAACAACCAGGACATGATGATAAGGACAAACCACCAGGACATTACGATAAAGACAAACCACCAGGACATTACGATAAAGACAAACCACCAGGACATTACGATAAAGACAAACCATCAGGACACGATCACAAGGACAAGCCACCAGGACATTACGATAAAGATAAACCACCAGGACATGGTGATAAAGATAAACCACCAGGACATTACGGTAAAGACAAACCACCAGGACATTACGGTAAAGACAAACCACCAGGACATTACGACAAAGACAAACCACCAGGACACGATCACAAGGACAAGCCACCAGGACATTACGATAAAGATAAACCACCAGGACATTACGGTAAAGACAAACCACCAGGACATGATGATAAGGACAAACCACCAGGACATTACGATAAAGACAAACCACCAGGACATGATGACAAAGAAAAACCACCAGGACATGATGACAAGGACAAACCACCAGGACATTACGATAAAGACAAACCACCAGGACATGATGATAAGGACAAACCACCAGGACATTACGATAAAGACAAACCACCAGGACATTACGATAAAGATAAACCACCAGGACATGATGATAAGGACAAACCACCAGGACATTATGATAAAGACAAACCACCAGGACATGATGATAAGGACAAACCACCAGGACATTACGACAAAGACAAACCACCAGGACACGATCACAAGGACAAGCCACCAGGACATTACGATAAAGATAAACCACCAGGACATTATGGTAAAGACAAACCACCAGGACATGATGATAAGGACAAACCACCAGGACATTATGACAAAGACAAACCACCAGGACATGACGATAAGGACAAACCACCAGGACATTATGATAAAGACAAACCACCAGGACATGATGATAAGGACAAACCACCAGGACATTACGATAAAGACAAACCACCAGGACATGATAATAAGGACAAACCACCAGGACATGACGATGAAGACAAACCACCAAAACAGGATCATTTGAACAAACCACTGAAGCAGGTACCTAAGAACCAGGTTTTTAGGCTAACTATTGATCTGAAAACTCAGGTGATCTGTTTGATCTTAGACCTAAAGTGAACGCCTTTTAGCAAGGTGACGTTTCCAAAAGATCGTTTGCTTTCATGTAGAATTTTATTTTCTGTCGGACTTATTATGATCAGTCATCATCGACATCGTCAGTGGCGTAGCAATATGCTCGGGGGCCCTTGGCGAAAAACGGGCAGGGGGCCCTTTCCAGGGACGATCTGACAGGTTTGCGAAAATGTTGACGACCTTTTTTGGTTGTCTTGTTGACGACCCTTTTTTTGCTTGTCGGTCTTTCGATCTGACGACTTTACAACTTTGCGAGAAAAAAATTTTTCCTCGGGTCGGGGGCCCTTTGCGGGTCGGGGGCCCTTGGCATTTGGCCAGGTTGTCCATATGGCTGCTACGCTTCTGGACATCATGTCTCGTTTCTATGCCTGATCTCACAGCTTGTATTATAATTTGCATCTGCAGCTCCTTATTCTAACGACTTAGTAGGCCTAGTTCTATCTGTCTCTTTTCTTATACAATACATGCCATCATGTATTTTTCGCTTTTAAGATTCAGTGCTTTCAAAAGAGAGTAACAAAGCAAGAACTCTGTTATTAATTAAGAAACGGAATCTATTTAGGCACACATCGCTTTTCTTCTTCTTCTTCTTCTGTTTCTTTTTCTTTTTTTTCTTTTCTTTTTCTTCTTCTTCTTCTTCTTCTTCTTCTGTTTCTTCTTCTTCTTCTTCTATTTCTTCTTCTTCTTCTTGCAGTATTTCTACATAATGAGTTGGATCAACGGACTGGTCTTGGACTTGAAGAGCGAAACTGCCGGTCCGGGTACGCCGGTTGTAACCGCCGGGCGTACGGGTAGAGACAGTCAACAGTGGTACGAAGACAGGAACACGGGAACGATTCGAAACAAATGGAACGGTCTGTGCATGGACGCCGTCAGCGACACGACAAGCGACAGAAGTGAGGACTTCGAATAGCATTTGCTGATCACAAAGTCATTCATTATTTGATGACCCTTGCGCCAAAATCGGGGGCACTTCGACATTTTCGACCCAAAAGTCTTGACGAGCAAAAAAGAAGGTAATCGTCTCAAACGCTTTCGAGTCTGGAAGTCTCGCGCATTCTCCTCGATCTATAACATTATCCCCTACTCACCCACCCCCACTACTCATCGGCAGAGGCGTAGCCAGGAATTTTATTTTTTAATGTGATTTGGGGAGTATAACTCTTTAAAAACTGAGAAAATCCTAAAAAATACATTAAAAATTTAAAGGCAGTCTGTTTTTGGGGTGTTATATACCGATATATCTCCACCCCGTCGCTACGCCCCTGCTCACCGGTTTTGGACGAATAACAACAGACCCAGGGCCGAATATAGGTAACTACCCTACCCCCAACCCATTTTTGCTACGCCAATGATAGTAGCAATGTAATAGGCGAAATAGACGAAATTAATGAATTAGTAAATTACAAGGCGTAGCTGCGTTTCTTTTCAGAGGAGGTGATTGTCGTTAATGCGTTCCAAGCAAACAAGGCGAGCCAACGGTGGAACCTGGATGTCGAACAGAACATGATTGTCAACGGAGACAACCCTAAATACGTCATCGACATCTCTCGTAAGAGAATGCCTGTCATTTCTTTAACCACACGCAGCACGTGGCTGCTAGCCTGCTAATGACGAATCTGTCCGTATTTCTCATAAAAAGTTTCTCAAACTTTAATTTTACAACCCTAAACATGGGAATTACTCCGGCAGGGAAGCTAATGGGTGGGTATACAGCTTGAAAGTAACCTATTACATCGCAAACGGTGGAAATTCATTTTCTGTTACTTCTCGGATTTTTATTAAAGCACTGTTTGCCTCTTTGTGTTGTCTTGATACCGTTTTAGGCTTTATCTTAGGTGAATTACCAATCCGAGTTCGATACTGGGAAGAGGGAGAATTTGTGCATCTCTGGCAGTCCGATATTAGTTCGCTACTGTCAAGGCGCTGTTGAACGTAATATATTTTACTTTCCTGTAGAATCCGCTTCCGGACCTGGATCAGATGTCATCAAGTACACGATGACCGGAGGGAAAACCAGTTCTGGAATTTCGATCCGGTGGACACAAAAGACCCACCGCCAACGGAGCCACCGCCGCCGACGGGGGACAAGACCCCCGTCAAAGAGAAACCGACGGGCGAAGGGTCGACTAAGCCCCCAGTCGAGAAAGAGATTTTAGACGAAGTGTATGACAAAGTGGGAGAAAAAATTCCACTATTGCCCGAAACTATTAGTCAAATTCAAAAAAGGTTTTCTTTCTTTTAAAAAAACGAATAGTGCCTAACGCTATCACTGTTTTCAGGTTTAGAGTGGTTCAGTGGGATCTGCCCCATGTTTTCTATGCCACTATGATGATGATTCACCCATTATGGTCATGCTCACTCTTTACCCTCTTGTCCTCTAAGTAGGTTTGTTCCTGTATTCTTCTTATTTGTCTTCTTGCCTTTGAGTCTACAAATAACAACAAAACTTAGCAGTTTGTAAATGATATGCTGTATATTGATGTCGCTTAATATTTTACGACTGATAAGAATTATATTATAACGTCTTTATTATTATTATTATTATTATTATTATTATTATTATTATTATTATTATTATTTATTATTATTATTATCTCCTCGACAATTTCTATAGCGCTATAACGTAGCTTGATGCCAAAAGCAAGAGCACTTTACATAAATGGAAAGTGCTTTTTCTTATCATAGTTTCTAGTGTTTAATAGTATACTTGTAGTATACTTGTAGTACTTGTAGTAGGCCTACTAGTATGCTGTAGGCCTATAATTGGTTGGTTCTATTTATTGTACAGCAAGCCTTACGTCACCTGTAAACGAGTGGTAACCCTCTTGGTAAGCCTAATGTCGGTGGTCGCCCTCGTCTTCTCAGTGTCATCTTTTATCAAAGGCGGATTTCTTACAGGCGATCTAAGGTACGTCTAACCGTATTTACCTTTCGTTGGTATCACTAATTATTCTACAAGGGAGTATAGTTCACGATTCAGCGGCAGATGTCTTGTACTATTAATCGGTCCAAAATCACCGGTTAAAATTGGCGGGGTTGTTAATTGATCGGGTGAAAATTAATCGATGGCCTATTGATTGGTTTTACAGTTAAACACACGAGTCAATAGAGTGTGACGACAATAATAACAAAGATTCTGAAAAACGATCAAACGTATTCAGTGTGTTAGGAATAATAACACAAGCTTTAAACTACAGTAGCACATACACATAACTTGTTTTTACGTTATTACCGATTCTCTCAGAAGACGCAGAGATTCCATGTTGGCCCAAGACCCCAATATGGCCTTCATAAATCATACAATACCATCAAAGTATTGCGTCAACGTGTTTTCTAAAACAGTTCTAAATGTCCATTTGTAGATGATTGAGAAGAGAAGTGCTGTATTATTGGATTGTTCCTTGATTTTGTTTTGCAGCGGTCTTACAAATATAATAAAACTTCCGCCAGGCGTTTCGTCGGCCGTGTCGTCGGTTGCCGGAGTAAACGGTCCAGCGTCTGACGCAGACGCAAAGGGGAAACCCAACGCCACAAATACCCAAAGCTCTCGAAACACGACCAATTCAGCGAGGCGAGCAAATTTAATCCGTTCTGGATGTACAAATTCAATTATCTCAAATATCCCAACAAAACGATAATATCCTATAACAAAACGAACGATTTCATAGTATTGTAGATTTCAGTGACTAGATTAGGAATAGCAGAAGAAGACGCTATCAATGGTAGTAGCAGCAATAACATCAACAGCGACGACGACGACGACAATAATAATAATAACAACAACAATAATAATAATAATAATAATAATAATAGTAGTAGTAGTAGTAGTAGTAGTAGTAGTAGTAGTAGTAGTAGTAGTAGTAGTAGTTAGTAGTGGCAGTAGTAATAGTAGTAATAGTAGTAAGTAGTAGTAGTAGTAGTAGTAGTAGTAGTAGTAGTAGTAGTAGTAGTAGTAGTAGTAGTAGTAGTAGTAGTAGTAGTAGTAGTAGTAGTAGTAGTAGTTCTGTTATGCGACGCATAATATTTTATGGATGCTTGGCTTTCCACAGGAAGAGCCAGTCAAACGCAATAGAACCAGTCCTTGGCGACCAGTTCTTCATCGTCAGCGAAATGAACGGAAAAGTCGTTACCATAAAGAACGCAGATCCAAACATCGGAGCAGAGGTCATAATGAAATCCAAAAATCTTACAGATCCAAAAGGACAGCTCTGGTACTTGGATAAAGGAGGATACATTCACTCGTCACTCAATGAGCTTGTTATCACGGCCAAGTGTAAGTTTACGACATGACAAGTGTGTTTTTGAGAATAAAATCAAGACAATGTTTCTATTAAATTTTAGAATTTCTGCTTTCCAAAGTGTGAATTTATAGTTAGATTATTGCATTTTCCGGAGTTCTCTTTGACTTTTAGTCCATTCTATTGATTTCAATTTGTAGTTAATGGTACTGCGCGTATGGGTCCGTTCTCGAAGGATCCCGATTCTCATTGGAAATTCCAAAATAAGCTGATCGTAAACGAAGCGGGTGAAGTTCTTGATATTCGTTTTCGTAGCGAAATAGAGGGAGCTTCGTTGACTGCCTTCAAGTTCCACGGAACGGACAACGAACGATGGCGACAGGAGACGTTCAAAATACGCCAAAGATAACAGCGACCGCTCACCCCCTCCCCCTCCCCCGTGCACCGATGTTTTCAAGCTTAAACACAAATAGGCTAACAGTAATTAGCTTAAGCGTTCATTGGCTTGCTTTATTAGGCCTACATGCTGCATATTTACGGTACTTAGTTGTGACTAGCTTATTATTATTATTATTATTATTATTATTATTATTATTATTATTATTATTATTATTATTATTATTATTATTATTATTATTATTATGCATATATTGAATCATGGTCATTTTCAGTCACCTTCAAAGATTGCTTCTGCTAGGTAATGTCTTGTAAGAATTTTGACTCTGACAAGCATAAAAGGTCATCTCCTCATTTCCTATATTTCCCCCCTTCCAGGTGTTGACATGCAAAAAAGATCGTCGCCTCTAAACGGTTACATTCTATAGTCAAGTAGCCAAGGGGGGTTTGACCCCAACTCCCCCTTGGCTACGCCATTGATGCTGGCGCTAACATCAACAGCAACAGTACCATTTATTGAAAAATTATAAACGCATTTCTGTTGTTTGCCAAGCGGCACACAGACTATGGATCGCTAGAGCAGTCAAAACGCCTACATCGGTGGGTCCATACTAATAAATTAAACCCAACAACCTCTCGGTAGGTTCAAAGGTCAGCCAGACACAGGCAGTCAGAACAGAGGACTTTGTTTGCAACGTTCTTATGATTTTGACTCACTTGTTTTGCTTGCGTTAGAACGCCCACGAACGTTTGCAATGTACATTTTCTACCCGAGCAGAGTCCCGCGCTCCTTCTGCGGCAATACGGGACATGGAGGCCTGTAGACCGTTGCTACACACGCCATTACGCTAGCGTAGACAGAAGCAGCCGAGGGTATCGCAGCTACAACTCAAAAGGGAAATTGGACCGCTAAGTTTAATTGGCTAGGAAATTTCCACTGTTACGGGCTGCTTGATTTTGGCTGGCTGACTGACTGGCCACACCTAAGTCTCCAATTACGCCCTGCTGCTGCTGCTGCTGCTGCTGCTGCTGGAGAGAAAGTCAGACATTCGTTTTTGAAAGCAGACGACGTCGAGAGAAACCTCACCGCTTCAGGTACACTGTTGATCTGCATAATGTACACAAAAGTCTTCGTAGGGAATTTAGTGCTCCGGACCGAACGTAGGGACTAATCCGAATGGTTAAACATGCTTAATTAAACAGCAGAGCGGATATGAGCACAGACGCAGACTTTGAATAGACCTCCAGGCTCGAGCCCCCAACTTTTGAGAGGTTGTTTTAGGGAAGTAGGAGCAGACTGGGGATGTAAGAAACAATAATTAAGCCTCTGACTTTGTTACTGCGCTATAAAAACTGTCGTTTAAATTAAGCTAAACTAAGCTTAGCGTGTGGTATGAAATGGCTGGAAGGTGACTTATTTCGAGCGCTGTAGATCGAAATTGAGAAGACCAATATTAAAGTAAAATCTCGTGGATTTCTATAGCGCCTTGGGAAGCAGCACAACAGTAGCTGCTTATTCTCAGTCGCTGATATTGCTCTTACAGGATTTGATGCAATGAAGATGGGGACAAATGAAAATATGCATGCTGTTTGTCTGTGAATTTGTCCAATTCCCTGAAATTTGTATCTTTCTATACACCTACTGTTTACTAATCCCTCCACTGCCTTCTATCACACAGCTATTTAATTATAAATGGTGATTTTGTTGTCTAAAAACAATGAATCTGATATCTTAAGGCATGGTTCTTCCCTCTGCCGCCCTACAAGATATTCGTCAGGATTTTCACGATGTCTCTCATTCTCGCACAGTCGTTGGTTCTTGCGTGTAGTATACGAATTGGCTGGGCCGTGTCCTATTTCGAGCGCTGTAGATCGAAATCGAGGGGGCCAATAGGGATTGCTCTTGTATGATCCGATGCAAAGAAGATGGGGACAAACGAAAATGTGGGGTTTGTCGGAGAAGTTCTTCAAATCGATGAAATTCCTACATCTCTTGGCCTATAAACCAACTTTTCAATAGACCTTCAACTGATGATGATGATGATGATGATGATGATGATGATGATGATGATGATGATGATGATGATGATGATGATGAAGGTAAAAGGGTTGGGCCCCTCCATTCGTTTTTCCATCCAAATTTACGCCAATGACTATATAAGGTTAACTGACTAGTTATACAGTAATTATAATGTGACAGTAGGAATGTGATGCTGGGTGAACCGAAGACTTAATATTTATAGACCTACAGTAATTGACTACTACTAAAGGATCCGACTTCAGAAGGATCTGTCTGAGTTGCGCGGCCGTCTTAGGTCTCTGGAGAAATTAGTCTAATTAGCAGAGGAACAAAGCCTGCTATTACGCATTGGGAAGACTCGCGAAGACTGCGGTAACTGACGCAATTTCATGGCTATGTAGGCCTAAGGTATTTTGCTCGCGTATGATAGCGCGTATGATAAAGAGTCATATATCGTTAAAATACGTGCATATATGATACGAAAAATATAATACATATGATACATATATGATCGAGCTTTGTTCGCTATTATTTTAGGCAAAATGGAGATTTTAGAGTCGATTGTGCATAGGCCTATAGTTGTCTAAGTTTAAGTTTTTGTCTTATTTCAAATGTTACCTACTCAAGAATACGCTTAAGATACTGCAACAACGACGCCGAAACCCATCCTATACCTTTACCTGTTTTGAAAACTTTGAGAAGATTACCTGTCATAATTTCTTGATGTTATGCACTTAAGTTAGAACGCTAAAAGATGAGAGTCTCAGTTCAAGAAGATGACATCATAAAAGCTCACGCGTAGTCCCCAGCAATCCGTTTTAAATGTATATATATATATATATATATATATATATATATATATATATATATATATATATATATATATAGGATGTTAAGATCCAGTGATAAAACATCGTTGATTGGTAGATTG
Organism: Metaphire vulgaris; assembly: GCA_018105865.1. NCBI lineage: Eukaryota > Metazoa > Annelida > Clitellata > Crassiclitellata > Megascolecidae > Metaphire > Metaphire vulgaris. The sequence goes on from CM030851.1 coordinate 14,571,488, forward strand.
AATATACTAGGCCTACATCTCTACGCCAAACTGGTCCAATGCCAGAGATTGAGAAAAGCGCCAGATAAGCAGCATTGTAAAACAAGGTGTCTCTCTGTCTGTATCTGTGTACGAGTATTTTCATCCACCCATTAGAGGCCTATAATGCTGTTCAGCTGATGTGTTGACTGGAGATCCGGTCTAAGAATAGAACAAACACTTTATCCTGATCAAAGAAGATAATGTATTAAGCAGCAAACAAGCAGGAAAAAAATCTGTTCCAAAATTATATATATATATATATATATATATATATATATATATATATATATATAATGTGTGTATGTATATATATATAATCATATATATGATTATATATATATATATATATATATATATATATATATTTAACGAAGTGAGATTCGTCAGAAATAAGTGACTCAAGCTTGAATAATCTAATTCATTTAAGGCAAGCCAGGGCCTGTTAATGCATTCGTCTGACCTGTTAAAAGAGATTTAGTGCAGTTCTGTCAAGATACTGTATAATGTTACCGAGTATAAATATTCGAATAAAAGGAAACTAGCCACAGTGTGTTAATTTCATCTCATATGCAAAACTGATAACGTCCGTTGGAACCTTTTCTTATCGGAAACTGCCTTATCTGCTATTCTACTCGTTCGCCTCAATATGCTGCATGCATTTTTTTCTTTTCGTATATAGGTCGGGATTCCAGCCCTATCGTGTTCCAAAATGTCTGTAAGTATAGAATATCTTGGAAGTTTCCAAGACGCATTTCGTCTTAACGGAAATTTGCTATAAGCTTGGTTAACGATCGACGAACTTCTCGAAGTGATTAGGCCTCTAATAATAATAATTATAATAATGCGAAATTTCCAAGACAAACTAGCAGCTATATATTAATGTTCCTACTTTGTTGGGTTTTGCAACTGTTCTGTTTTATTCTCTAAAGATTACTTAAAAATCAGTTTCAACGTTGCTTTGTTTTAAATTATCAATTTCTTTAGTAATTGTAGGCTAAGAGCAATATTATTACGCTTCGTATTTCTAGTATTACACGATCATCAGTCAGTTGAACGGGTTTGCGCTGGACGTGGATGGGAGCAATCCGAATCCAGGGACGAGGGTATTTCCTTGGCCGAAGCACGGAAACGACAACCAGCTCTTCTACGATGATCCGGCGACCGGAACCATCCGGACGAAGATCAATAACTTCTGTCTGGACATTGAAAGTAAGTCTGACGCCCACTTCCCACGCCAGTCAGGTCTTAGTCAGAAGGAATGCGCCGCTTCCCCCACGTTCCGCCTATCTCTTTATCTTTCTTCTCTGTCTCTGTCTCTCTTCTCTGTGTCTGTCTGTCTGTCTGTCTGTCTGTCTCTCTCTCTCTCTCTCTCTCAGATTGTTCAAATATTAATTGTTTATTGTTACACCTATTTACAAATAAGTCAACTGTGGCTAAATAGCAGTTGATTCAACATTGGTAAATAATATTATGCTGTTGCTTGTTGCAAATGTTTCCAACGAATTTACAGCTATATGCCTATGTTTTGTCAGATTCGTTGAGGTTGGAAGGGATGCTACACAGTTACAGGGTTCAAACAAACTAAGCAAATTCTACAGTAGACTGACTGAACGCTTGAATGTCTAAGGACTCCATATTCGCACACTAAAACCGACATGACTCTCGCGATTCATGCATTGCAAATGTAACCGAATGGAATTCGCCGACAGTTGAATATGTTGCCCTCTCGACAGAGAAAAATTCGAACTTCGAAGAAAGAAACTGATTCAAGTAGAGACAATGCATGCATTAAACTAAACCGAGTGGAACACTTCGATTCGCTTCTTATATAGGTCCACTTGACACCCTGGGCAGAAAATCTTTCAAACCCCGTCATTTATGTTTAGCTATAAAGCGATCTCTTGAAATCCTATTCTCTCGGCCGATAGCAAATACTGTATACTTATACCGATGCAAGCTAGCCTTTGACCGCCCGCGACTGCCTAGCTTTTGACCGCCCGCGACTGCCTAGCTTTTGACCGCCCGCGACTGCCTAGCTTTTGACCGCCCGCGACTGCCTTTACAGCGCTCTCTTCACACGGAACAATCAAAATTTCATATCCGAGTATTCGTAAATGCAGCTTTCTTTCTGAACCCTAAGTACCGTACAGTGGCGGATCTAGGATTTGGCAAGATGAGGGCCGTTGTGATGACACCTTCTAATAATGGAGCCAACTATTTTTTAAAAACTAGAACTATTCTATGTGCTTAGAATGTATGCACCAAAACATGGGGGCCCGTGAGGACAAGGCATTCATATAGGGGCACGGGGCTCCCCATGTGAAAAAACCTGTGTACTATAGAATACTAGATTGGTCTTGTAGACTACTAGCTATTAGACTGTAGAATGAAGTATTGTAGAAATATTGTGTATAGTAACTGAAAAAGGTATTTATGGCGTTGCGTACTGCAATGTCATGCTGTTATTTGTAGACTCAGAGACAAGAAGACAAAGAACGCTAATACAGGAACAAACCTTCTAGTAGCCTAACTAGAGGACAAGAGACCATGCAAAGACCATAATGTGAATGAATGGAAGGGTGGAACACAGTGGTTTTCACACACAGGGCAGATCCTACTATTGTTATTATTTTTTCTAATCGAAAGTATAGCTCTGTTCAGTGGCGTAGCCAGGATTTCCGGAAGGGGTTTTTTGGTTTTCATCGTAACCAACTTCGAAAAATCTTGACAAGCAAAAGAAGTCGTCACCTCTTACACCTTTACATTCTATAACGCTTAGAAATTTTGGGGTCGGCAGCCAATGGAGGGGGGTTGACCCCCAAAACCGCGTCTGAGAATTAAAAATGTATGGAAGCACATTAAAAATTTTTCGTCGGGAGACAAAAGGGAGTTTAACCCCCTCCCCACCGCCTCCTTGGCTACGCCACTGGTTCTGTTTGACTGGGTGATCTCTTCTTTTCAGACAATCAATTGGTGACGAGGCCGTTTCAACAGGGAGATCCGAACCAGCAGTGGGAACGCCGGGGCAATGTCATCGCCAATCGTCAAAACCCTAACGAAGTTCTTGACATTGCGGGTAACGACAGATAATATCATCGTATTCGTAAATGACAAATCTCATATATATATATATATATATCTTTATATCTCCTAAAACAATGCACTTACCAAAGTTTTTTCTTGTTGGAGGGAAAAGGTGAACGTTCTTCTGCATTTAAAACTACAATTCGCATGCCTACCTCCGCTGGAGTTTGAAAATCTAGGGGTTTTAAGCGTGTGAGCAGGCTATTCCTCCGGCCCCAGTCCCTGTATACTGCCTTTTGAAATCTGTTGCCGCATCTAACACGGTACACTCTCACCGAGCATGATAGCTACTTAGGAGGAATTAGTCGAGCTTAATGCTACGTCGTATACGCCATCGTTTCACTTGGTTTGACAGTGCCTTCGTATAGAAAATCTGTTGTTCTCTTCATTGATTGATCTATTGATTGATTCTTTTGAATTGATTGATTGAAATGATTGATTGAACAGGATCCGATCGAAACCAAGGAGCCCGGGTTACCAAGTACCAGTCCAACGGAGGACAGAACCAACTGTGGAATTTCGAATACGTGGGCGGTCAGCCACCCCAGGGCCAACAGGGCGGCTACCCACAGGGTCAACAGGGCGGCTACCCCAACATCGGGGCGTCCACCTATCCTGCCTACCCTGCCTACCCCGCCTATCCATCTGGCGGTCAGCAGGCCTCCTACCCACCTACGCAGCCCCAGCAGCCCCAGCACCAGAGGTGAGCAGGCCTACGTGGGCAAAATTCAGGTGTACACAGTACACGTATCGGTAATTGTTCATTTCTTATAATTCACTTACTCTATGGAATTTATGCTATGCAATGGATTGTTATGTAATCTACTCAGAGATGCTCCTGGCATTCGAGTCGTGAGACTTTAGCTGCGTTATCTATTAACTTTTTGGCAGTATTAAAAGAGACCCAATGATCAGTGGCGGCTCCAGGATTTGGCAAGTTAGGGGGTGGCGTTTGGGCGGCAACTTATAATTAATGAGGACCAACCATTTGTTGATAATTATGTAGTAGTAAGTATAGGGTCCCAACAGAAGGAGCACTGGGGGCCAGGCATTCACTAGGGGGCACGGGCCCCCATGTGGAGCCGCCACTGCTAATGATAAGTATAGGCTTCGAGCAGGGGCGTAGCGACGGGGGTATATATGCATATATAGCCCCCAAAATCAGTCTACCTTAAAGTTTGTATGGTATTTATATGTAATTATATGTGGATTATATGGTTTATGTGGGTTATAGTTAAGATTTATACCCTCTCCTCCCAAAATATTTATAGCCCCCAATCAAATTCCTGGCTATATATACACATATATATATATATATTCAGATATATATATATATATATCAACTGTTGCAAATTTTGATTTTCAATTACTTTCAAATGGTTTCATATGAGCTTTTACTCACTTATTATGAATGTAATAAGGTTTTTGTTTGAAAGCTCAGAAAAGTTCATAAATTTTTAGCATATCACTATCTTTAGCATCCATTACTACATTGATATCAATCGCTATTGCAAACATGGGCCATCACCTTCTCCATTTAAAACGACTCATCCATGACAACCCTCGTTATTCCATAATGCTAATAATACAAAAGATTTGTGGAAATACAAGCGCATTTTAAAAACTTATTTCGTCCTGTAAGAGATCGATTTCAAGCACTATATTGAGGCATTGTCTTTAGCATTCTTCACTACATCGATATCAATCGCTATTTTAAACGTAGGCCATCGTCTTCTGTATTTATAGCGCATCCAGCATGACAACCGTCGTTGTTCCATAGTGCTAATAATGCAGAGTATTTGAGCAAATACAACCGCACATTTGAAATTTATTTCGTCCTGTTATAGAACGAATTCAAGCACCATATTCAGCCACTATCTTTAGCATCCATTACTACATTGATACCAATCGCTATTGCAAACACGGGCGATCACCTCCTCCATTTGAAACGACTCATCCATAACACCCTCGTTTGTCCATAATGCTAATAATACACAGGATTTGTGGAAGTACAAGCGCGATTTTTCAAAACTTATTTCGTCCTGTAAGAGATCGATTTCAAGCACTATATTGAGGCATTATCTTTAGCATTCTTCACTACATCGATATCAATCGCTATTTTAAACGTAGGCCATCGCCTTATGTATTTTTAGCGCATCCAGCATGGCAACCGCCGTTGTTCCATAATGCTAATAATGCACAGTATATGTGCAAATCAACCGGATATCGTCCTGTTATAGAACGAATTCAAGCACCATATTCAGCCACTATCTTTAGCATTCATTACTACATTGATATCAATCGCTATTGCAAACATGGGCCGTCACCTTCTCCATTTAAAACGACTCATCCATGACAACCCTCGTTATTCCATAATGCTAATAATACAAAAGATTTGTGGAAATATAAGCGCATTTTTAAAACTTATTTCGTCCTGTAAGAGATCGATTTCAAGCACTATATTGAGGCATTATCTTTAGCATTCTTCACTACATCGATATCAATCGCTATTTTAAACGTAGGCCATCGCCTTATGTATTTTTAGCGCATCCAGCATGGCAACCGCCGTTGTTCCATAATGCTAATAATGCAGAGTATTTGAGCAAATACAACCGCACATTTGAAATTTATTTCGTCCTGTTATAGATCGAATTCAAGCACCATATTCAGTCACTATCTTTAGCATTCATTACTACCTTGATATCAATCGCTATTGCAAACATGAGCCATCACCTTCTGCATTTAAAACGGCTCATCCATGACACTCAGTCAGAGGTTTCGTTGAGCACAATGACGAACCTGGACCTGATTGTGCACTGTGTACATTGTTATGTTAAGATACAGAGCCTGGCAATACTGGCAATAAAAATGGCATCATTGCATTGATAACGAAATGCATTCTCAACATTACATTATTTTCTATTTGTTATTGTTGTGTCCATATTCAATGGGGCATTAAGGTATTTTAACATAAAGTGTTAACGAAAATTGCTATAGTTACTAAAAACTAAGACCAGAAAATTATGAACTTTTTGTAACTTAAAAAAAAATCATATTCATATATGTTTCATATGTAAAAAGTGTCATCTGAAAAGTTTTGAAAGTTTTTGAAAATCAGAAATTTTGTGTTTTTTGTAACACCTTAATATATATATATATATATATATATATATATATATATATATATATATATATATATATATATATATATACACCCAAAATCAGTCTTCCTTAAAGTTTTGTATGTGATTTATATGTAATTATATGTGGTTTATATGGTTTATGTGGTTTATAGTTAAGAATTATACCCCTTCCCCCAAAATATATTTATACCCCTCAATCAAATTACTGGCTATACCTCTGGCTGCGAGACAAGACATTTCTCTGGTGCGAATGATCGTCGTTATGACCGTTGTAAGTTCGTTTGCTCGTCAGACAGGAGTTCTTCATCGTCAGCGAAATGAACGGAAAGGTGGTGGACATCAGAGGCGGCAGCAAAGACGCCGGCGCCGACATCATCATGTGGACGAAGAATCCGCAGATGGCGAAGAACCAGCGCTGGTACCTGGACGAACACGGATATATCCGCTCCGTCCTCAACGACATGGTCTTTGCAGCTAAAAGTAAGGCGCCACACTCGGATATTTTTAAACCCCCTAACACTCCCATTTTGAGACCGAAACCCCCAACACCACCACCCTCACCCAATCTCAGGTATTGGATGACCTTTTTTGCTTGTCAGACTCTTTTGACAGAGCACCCCCCTTCAGAAATTACGGACACACCCCCAAATTGATAGGCCTAATCCTAGAAACAACCCTGGCCACACTTACTGCTGCAAATCATAAAAACGAAGCACGATTTTAGAAGAACAATAATTATCATTTTAATAATTATTATTTACGTCTTTCTATAATTTCTACCACGTGATCTCAGTGCTATACTGCAAGAGGCATACTTAGAATAGATAGCTCAAATGAGGCGTTCAAATGTAACTTCCATCCCCTCGTGGGCGTTCGCATAAATTTGTCTAGGGGGTGCAAAACAGGGTCTTGTGACGAAAGAAACAAGTAATGTTACTTTTTCGATAACATTACTATTTTCCGGGGGAGGTGCAATTGCACCCCCTTTCAGTCACTTCCGGACGCCCATGTTTCCCCTTACATAGCCTGGTCTCGCGGGAATTGGATGAAGACTCGAGCCTAGAGACCTATTATAAGTTTACGCTTATGCGTATGCGTCTAGTTGGTCCTATTCTCTATTCGGGTTCTGTTTCTGTTCGACAGGCGGAGACTATGTCAAGATGGCTCGGCACTCGGGTGAACCGCACTCGCAGTGGAAATTCGACGGGAACAAGGTGGTCAGCAAGACCGGAGACGTGCTCGACATCTGTCGCGGGAGCAGGGACGACGGGGCGCAGCTGTGCGCCTACAAGCCCCACGGCAAGGAAAACCAGCGCTTCAGGAAGGAGGTCGACTGACAACGCAACGCAACGCAACGCTGCGCTGCCCGTACGGCGAATCAGCTCTCTTTGCACGGCGAGCGTCTAAAAACCTTAGACCCGCCGAATAGAATAGCTCCGCGAATATTCCGGAATAGCTTTTATAATATCTCTCTCTCGTATAATCTATTTGTACCGTCGGCACCGTCGATATACACGCTTTTTCGCTTCTATCTCATTTGTTATTTAGCGGCTTATGGAATGTTAGTGATACTACGCTAGGCCTGTCTTCCGTGAGACCAGTTCAATTTCAGTCTTTTAAAATTTATAATTATAACCTGCATTTGATTGTCAACGTGCTGCGCATGAAGAGCTAATAATGGAAAACTTATTTCATGTGGTTTTTTGAGTTGAATGATGATTTTTGCAGAGTATCAGTAACTGGTGAAATTTTGCGCAGGGATTAAAATTTTTTTGTGAAAACAGTAACAACTCGAGATTAGCTGTACCCATTAAGACTCGGGTCCCGAGCCATGGGCCATATTTTGCGGTTGCGCTACTTGCTTTGGCAAAGTCTCACACATAAACCTGGCTAATTAGTATCTTAACCTTTATCCAGTGCACTATGTGAAGATGGAAACAGACGAAAATATATGGTTTTTATCGGAGATGTTCTTGAAATCACTGAAATATTTATACATGCCTATACATGAAAAAGAGGATGTCAACTGCGACAGCCCCCATAATACCATAACGCTATAATATTGCATAGCGTTATTCAGGCCCAGCTTTGCAACTTATTTATTCACGACATTATGAGTTTAGATTTACAGCGCTTGAAATAGAACAGATCTTAGCCATTTCATACTACAGCACTACACACGAGAACGAGGCACATCAACAAAATGAAAGTCCTGTCGAATTATCGAATATCTTGTGAAATGGTTAGTAGTCCGATAGGAGGGAAGAGTGGCGTAGGCTACTAAGATATCTAGTTCACTGTACAACAGGTTTTATAATGTATTTGCTGTGTGAGAGAAGCGAAAGGAATTCAGGCTAGCTGTTGAACATTGGGTGTACAGACACGTGGTTATCTCAACGATTTGAAGAAACTCTCCGACAAAAATTAAATTTTCTTCTGTTTCTATCTTCAAACCGGGCACTGACACACTGACACACTCAAACTGACACACTGACACCGACCTTGACACTGACACGTTCACCCTGACACTGATACTGACAATCACACACTGACACATACACTTACACTGACACACTGGCACCTCCGTAGCTATAACAGCCGGACCCGCCACCTCGTGAATACATTGACTGTTGCTCGGCTGACAATCCACCTTGTCTATAGCCATTTCAAGAAAGATTAAGCGCATAAGAATAAGCAGCTACTACTGTAGGGCCTACTTCCCAGAGCGCTTTATAAATTTACAAGATTTTACTTACTTACTTAATGAACAATGTACGATAGCATCATCATCATCATCATATGTGTCATCTTCATATCTGAAGGTTGACGGTCATGAGTTGTTTCCACTTTGTTCTGTCTTCAGCAATCCTTTTTAGTCTTCCGTAGTTCTTTTCCTGTATGTGTTCCTTAACGTCGTCCAGCCAGTCTCTTCTAGGTCTATACGATAGCAGTTACAATAATTTAGGTTAATTGAGTACGCTGACATTGAGGAGACTTTGGTAATACAAGCAAGACTAATTTAATTAATCTAGCTGGGAGAACCTGATAAATTGAGTAGTTATTTGCCCCTAGAAAGCGGCGATGACCTTTTTTGCTTGTCAGGCTAAATTGACTAAATTGAGACAAATTGAAAATAAATGAAAATACTAATATAAAACACTAAGACACACATAGAAAAGGTGCAAATAGTGCTGGACACAGTCTTCTTTTAGTTCTCTGCCCGGAAGCAGATCCTGGTTGCCATTGGCGCCATCTATCTCTGTCAGCAGCTTGGGTCTTTAATCCTTTGTATCCGTCTTTTGGCATCATCCAGTGCAGTAGTGATGTACGTGGACACAGTCAAATCAATCAACTTTCAAATTCCAAATACCGAATATTGCAAACAATAATCAATTTTCAGAAAAAATTTTAAAAGCCCATATTCTGCAAAAAACCAGCTCCCCAGACTAGATTTAGTAGGTCCGAAAAACCCAGATCTGGGGAAAAAGTCACTGGCATCGCTGGAAAATCTTATAACATGAATATTATATTCAATATTGAAATATGCTCTGATTGGTCTGTGCCATTTTCTGCTCCTCTGTCGTGAGGCGCTTGTCAGCTCAGTGGTCGTTGACGGACGTTTAGCGACGTAGAGACTAGGGACTGATTTTCTCTTCGCGGAACTTTTCGGATGTTGAGATTCGGGATTTAGACTGGGGTGCGATGAATCCATTTGATAGGATTATCTGACCCGGATCGTCGGATTATCCTCTGTCTGGATGGCTTCGACGAACAAGAAGTTTACGCTAAACCTCGCCGCGTCCACGACGCGTTATCTGAGAAAGAGATTCACCGGTTCACAGGTTGGTTGTTGCTGTTGTTCAACAGTTCGAGTTGATGCAACAGTTGGACGATAGATTTATTGTGCGCCGCTATATTCTGACCGGTAAACGTTTCGAATAGATCAATACTGAGCACACAATGTTTAAAAGGGGCTTAGGTTAGGCTTAAATGATAAGGTTAGGAATCATGGGATTTTAAAAAGTACAATTAATAATTTGGGGAGGGGGCGTTAGGGTCGCACCTTCTAAGCATGGTGGCCAACTATTTTTCACAAACCTGAAGTATGGGACAACTGGGGTGCAAGGCATTCAATAGGGGCACGTTTCCCTCGGAGCCTCTGTTTAGCTGCCTCAGTGTTTTGATCTAGCTTGGTTTATTTTAAACGTATACGTCGAACACTAACTCTGTCCTAACCCCAGACCATAACACTATTCAAGTTTTAAAAATTATTGAGAATATCGAGAATGTGTTGTTATTGTTAGCATTATGTGTTGTGGTCAGTTTTAATCCACTGATTAGTGTTAAAGTAATCAAGGATTGTTACTTAATATGATTACAGGGGATTAAAAGCCTCACAATCCTTTGGCAGTTTGAGCCCTGCTTTAAGAACAGAGTAAAATCATGCATTCAATACATTTTTTCAGTTTTGTGTTGATATTTTCAGTAGCTTGGTTTTTTGTGGCTATTTGACTGGTTTTTAAGACATGTAAGTAAGTAGAATCTTGTGGATTTCTATAGTGCTTTGCATATATATTTTACATATAGGGCCTACACTTATTTCTGTCTGTTATCAATTCAAATGCATATTAAAACTTTTGCAACTATAAATCAAAAAGATGACGATGGCATTTATGCATCTTGTTATTTTATTCATTTTGTCGTTCGTATTATGAGCAGTTTATTTCTTATTGAGGTGTACTTGACTGAAAATAATGCAAATTTCAATGCCATACTGTTCAAATATTGTTTGAATCAGCAGCAATAAGTTGGTAAATTATTGTCATATAAACTGCACAGCTTTCAGTTCTATTTCTATAGAGCTGCCAAGATTGGATGTAAAGAGAATGATGTTTACTGTCAATTATATTATTCTGTGGTAGGATTATTACCATATTTTATTCATATGTCAGTTTTGTTACCATAATATCTATGGTAACGAATCTAAAACAATGCATATATGTATTGATAGTAATATTTGGTAGTTTTGTTATTCATGTTCTGAATTTGTTATATCACCATCCTCTTTTTAATGCATAGAAGTGGGGTTCAGATTACCCTGACCCATGACTTTTACCCCACTGGTGTGATTGGCCCAACAATTGAAGAGTCAAGCTCCAAGCTGACAACAGATTCCTGGTCAAACTATTCTATGGGTGCTAGGACAAAATGTCTGCAGACAAAATGTCTGTAAATGTAAATGTAACCCTAACGTTAACCCTAACCCTAAACTGTGACATTTTGTCCGCTGACATTTTGTCCCCATGACATTCTGTCCTTGACATTCTGTCCGTGGTCATTTTCTCCAGCCACGATTCCTTGTAATGGACTAATCCTGTTTTATTTCTGTGGCTGTGCCCTGCTGTGCATAAGGCAATTTGTTAATTCGCTGTATGCACCATGAGACTTGCAGGAGCATGCATTTAACTTTCTCTTATATAATCTCATTTGAGTGAATTAATTAAAATGGTTTCATTTTCTGCTTCTCTTCACTCGTGACGTTTACGAACGTTAATATTTTTCTTGAATGAAGGCAGTGTCTTGTGATTGTAGTAACAGATGATATTTTTCATTGCTGTGTGTTTTTACTCAATTATTATTGTTGAATATGATAAAGCAATGGAAGCTATTACCAGGTATCTTTTGGCCTAAAATGTATTAATTGATTACCATGGATTCAAGCTGTTTTCTTTTGTACTTTTGAATGATTTTGAATAAAAAATGTTTTTGTATCCACTATCCAATGAACCAGTTTGATTTTGACAATACTGATGTACATATCTGTATTAATTAATGGATATGCTTTTACTTTTGATATTTCTGTAAATGAGAGAATCATCAAAATATGAACGCACATGCTCAAACTGTCAACACAGACACACTCACACAGACACACACACACACACACACAAGATTTTTGGAATCTTTCTGTGTAAGCCTACAGTTGCTTTTGCACCATCATGCAAAGTGACCTTCTTTTCAGTGTTTTAGTTTCATTTTCTCCCTCTTTCAGGTGGGCTAAGGGCAATTGCTGTGCACACATGAAGTGTTCAGGTTGTCCTCTCTGTTTGGCGTACACTTTTGATATTGTTTTCATCGACGATCTTGTTTTGGATATTTCATCTTTGCGAACGAAGAGACTCTAAGGCAAAGCTTTTCCAGTGTTGCGATGTATTCTAGGTTATTTTACTTTGTTTCTTTTTCGTGCGCAGTGTTTTCTTTTGTACAGATTGCTTTGGAACTTGTTTCCGATGAAACAGTCATTTCTGTTGCCTGGCACACTTTGATTTGATAGCCTCTGTTGACCAGGCATTATAATTATAGATTTAAGTAATTTATTCAGCCGATGTAGCATGGTTGATTATATTTTAATACAGCCTTAGCTTACTTACAGAGAATTGTTTTGTCATAATGAGTGCTGCTTTATTATATTTCCTCAGTAAACATAATCATCAGCTATATCCACTTGGTCACTATACATGCTTATAGGTTTGGTCCCAAACTCTGCACTGATATGAGAGCAATGGAGTGGATGTAGCTATATAGGCTTTGTTGTCTCTTGTATCAGGATCATAGTTATTAATGTGGTTGGTGCTGTTTGTATGGATACTAGTTGTTCTCCTGCATAGTTTCTGAGCAGCACTTTGCTTGTGAATGCTTTCGGTGGCATTCCAGAGCTGCTAATTTTACTGCCAGGTAACCGGCGGCCTGTGAAACTGTTGAGAGCTGTGTCATGGGCCCGCGGCCTATAAAGATATGAAGAGTTCACTCACTGAAGGCCTAAGGCAGGGTTACTAGCTGATGATTGCTCGTCTTCATCCAGACAGAGTGAGACAGAGAGAGAGAGAGAGAGAGAGAGAGAGAGAGAGAGAGAGAGAGAGAGAGAGAGAGAGAGAGAGAAAGAGAGAGAGAGAGAGAGAGAGAGACAGAGACAGACAGACAACAGACAAAGAGAGAGAGCGAGAGCGAGAGAGACAGACAGACAGATTATGATTATGGTGAAGTGGATATGTAGAGTTATGTGGTATCCAGTGATGCAAAGTTGTGCCATAATTTTTTATGGAGGAAGTTAATAAATCCATAATATGTAGTAGCATTTTGAGTTTTATCAATTTACCATTTTCATAGCTTCCAGACTCAACCCCTAGATCAACAGACTGACTCAAAGTTATAGAATAATATATATATATATATATATATGTGTGTGTGTGTGTGTGTGTGTGTATATATATATATATATATACACATATATATATATACATATTATATATATATACATATATATAGCTTTGAGAAACAAATTATATATATATATATATATATATAAATTTAGGGTTCCTTGCTTGAAGTGTGCAGGTGATGAGTGCAATTGTTTGAATTCAGTGAAATCTTAGACATCAATTCTGATGTTGCATTGTAAAAATGTTTTCATTGAATTCATTTATTAATTTTATGGAAGAAATTCAAACATAGTTGTGATTGTGTTGTACTAACCAACTATTTTCATGGAAATTTCATGGATTTACCTTATTGATAATCCAGTTGCCATATTGGAATATATCACACAGGTGTTGTGGGCGTACCTGTATGACGTCATTTCCTGTATATTTCCTATTCACTGGTTGCCATTGGGAGCATTTCAATTGAGCACATCTGTGTTGCTTCATATAATTAGCCTACAAACCATTGAAATTAGCATATGTGATTAGACTAAATCCTCATCCCATCTTGTTCTAACTGTAAAATTGTTGAATTCAATTTGTCATTGTAATATGAAGTCTTAATAGGGATTTACCAGTGAAAGAAAGGAAACTAGTGTCTGATTAATAGTGTTTATCTTCCTGACATAGTGAGTAGATTAAAATATGGGCTCTTCATTGGTCTGTTTCCTGTTTTGAGGCAGTAAATTTCTTACTTTCTTACCCTGTGATTTACCACTATATGATGTCATTTTATGGTGATGTTAAGTAAGATGGTGACCTGTGTATTAAAATAAGGTCATGATGGAAAAATATTAGGGCTGTGGATATATAATAATAATTAATAATAGTTATGCACTTCTATAGCACCAGTTCTAATACCGCTTAATTGCATAGGTGCCGTACAAGCCTTGTTTATGCGATTAAATGGGCTATGCGAATAGCCGGGATATCTGATAATTAATTGTACGAACAAAACACTGGTTTGGGTTTTTATGTTGTTATGCGATTATGAGGATTATGAAATTAAGCGGTGTGCGATTAAGCGGGATCCACTGTATTATGTTATAACTTGATGAGCCTAATATTGGCATAGCTGCTTTTACTTGTGGCTAAGCAGCCTGGCTTGCCTATGACCTGGGGTAGGTTTACCAGTAGACATGTCAACTATAGCTTAGTTATGACAGGATTTTATAAATCTGTTGACTTCCAATATTGCTGATAAAAAAAAGTTTAAAGAAAGACTGAAGAGCCATCTGTTTAGGAGTCATACCCCTTGTAAAGTACCCTTGTCTTTGGTTATGCTATGCTTACGGCGCTATTTATACGGTCTAGTATACAATACAATACAATGCACTGAATAAATTTGTCTATGCGTAGTTCACGAAAGACATATGCAGCCTATTTTGGTATTATCAAATGAGAGGCAAAATTAAATTACCGGTACTTCAGATAGCTTAAATGGTTTTATATATTCTCAAAGTTGTTAATAGTTTCCATCCTATCCATAATTACTCTTCTCAGAATATGGCTGTATTTTCCGTATAAGCAGCTGTTGTTGCTGTTGTTACTGTAACTTGAAGTTTCCCATGATCATGCTCTTTTTCAGGGCTTTCGTTTGCTGCTTGTAGCAAGCGTTGATACTGGATGCCTCATTTGAAAGTGCCTAATACCAGGATGTTAATTAATTAAAAGCAAACCCAACTGAGGAAGTTTTAAATGCTGCAGCGTCAACTTTTCAAAATACGAGTGTGCAGATAATGATAATGTCACACACACACACACACACACACACACACACAGCGGTTCCCAAACTTTTCATGTAGAGAGTGTGTGTGGGCCATATCTGCTCTGTTCAGTACCGGTACTTAAAGTGGGCCACAATGTTATACACTTCTAAAATTTAAACCATACTAAAGATGATTCTGATCCTGATTCTAATATGATGAAAAATCAATTCATTACATAGGGAATCATTATATCAAATGTTGAGGCTACTTCTGAGAGCTGGCAGAAGCCGTGGTTTGGGAACCTCTGGTCTAACTGGAAGGCTGTAGACTCTGTTCTCAAGTTCTCAGATTTCTCTCCCTAGTTCAAACCCTCGTTTTGATGTGGTGAAAAACTTCTATTTGCCCCAAGAATATTACTTATCATGGAACAACTTTTGTGTACTTAGCAAATTTATTAGAATGTTGAACTCTCTCTGTAGATGAGGTGACAGAAAATCAGGTTTTGCAGTTCCTACTTTGGCAGAATCTAATGGTTAGACTGTCCTATAAAATGGCAATGGCTTATTCACATCTCTGAAGTTAGGCTAATGATTTTCATGCCTGAAACATTTGCGTTGAACAGAGAGAGTGCACAATGCCCCCTCCCCACCTCACATTGAAGAATGTATTTACAGTTTTTAAGAAGTTTGTGGAAAATGTTGAGCTGCTGTTGTCGGTAAAGTTTGTTGCTGCATTCTTTTCATATTCTTGTCGAGTGGGTGGTGGGCAGCACTGTTTTGTTAACAAGATATCCGGTATGGTAGGTGGGCTGCCTCTCTTCATTCTGTTCCCGGACGTTGGTTGTGCTGGTGTTTCTAGTCGGCTCTGTCACTTTTAGTTGAAACGGTCTTAAATTGCACAGCTCAAATCCATTAAGTAATGACTCCTTACGTGAATGTATCATATACTGTAGGAAGAAATTTGTTTTGTCTGTGTGTGTGTGTGTGTGTGTGTGTGTGTAAAAAGATGTGAAACACTTTGAATACGCTGATACACAGGATTGTTTACCTTAACTTTAGGGGTTCTAGGTAGTCTCCTGAATTTTTCATCACCCTCCATCCATCCCCCCTCCCTAGCCTTTTACCCACTGCAGTTGCAAGGAAGCGCTTGCCTTAAAGTCTTTGCCAGCCACGCTGAGCCTCGCACAGGCCTGTTCCTATGTATTGTTCCGAGGTCGGCATTTAGTCCGGGCGCTTTTGGAGTTTGGTTTGGCAGCAGGCATCCGTCAGAGTTGCAGAGGAATTTCTGATTGGAGATTTCGGCCGCCGCCGTCTAAGGTATAATATAGGGGCTTCTGATCGAGATGCTATTACTTGTTTTTGTCCAGCGTGGCACTGGGGAGAGAGAGAGATAGAGATAGATAGAGAGAGAGAGAGAGAGAGAGAGAGAGAGAGAGATATGAATGAGGGAGTCGAATACTTGAGTTTGTTTTTCCTTAAGAAATTAAGAAATAAACTTCTCTTGCGGTTTGCGTGGTTGTTTGCGACAAATATGTGTTCCATTTATTAGGCATTCTGATTCTGTAAGTAAGAAGTAACTAAGCAAGCAAACAAGCAAGCGGGGCGATGTACACTTACAGGAACCATTTTGAATTTGACAACAAGTTTTGTCCAATTCTCTCAGTTCAGTTGTGGAATCTTTGTAGAACAAATTATTATAATCTGTTTACTTTTTTACATCTGTACCGTGAATCCCCGGGGAGGGAAGGGGGCATGCCTCTATTGAATGCCAGGCTAGACTACCGTAAGTCAAGGTTTATGAAAAATATTTGGCCACCCATTCTTAGAAGTTGCCACCCCTAATGAACGCCCTCGCTTGCTGCCAAATCCTGGAGCCGCCACTGCTTAGTGTCTTCAAATACCGTGAAGATGGTGTGATGAATTGCTCATGAAATATACACAATACAGAGTTGTATGTGCTAAATTTGTGTGATGTTGAGTGCCTATAGTTGTTAAACCTAGTGTTGGGTATTACAGTTCTAATTGTACAATAGAGGTCCTATTGTTTATCATTGGAGAACCTTGTCATTGTTGTTGTTGCCCTTCCACACAACACTTGCTGTGTTTATGAACATTTTCAGGACCCATGTTCAACAACACTGTATAGTTTTTCAATGTTATTGCTCCCATTTGAAGCACATTTCCATGATGGGATGGGCTTATGTGGTGTGCTTTGCAACTGTAACACATGTTAGCAATTGCATAGCCACACTGTACTTTATACTTTAGCTACGGTAGTATTAATGTGATCTTAGTTGAATTTAACATGTGAACTAAATTTGTACGAATTTAGGGACAAGCCATGAATTTTCCTAGTTCATTTGATGCAGTCATATATATATATATATATATATATATATATATATAGATATATATATATACATATATATATAGACATATATATATAGACATATATATATAGACATGTATGTGTGTGTGTGTGTGTGTGTGACTTTTTTATCCAGTATTTTCTTTCACATGTATGAACTTCCATGCTTCACCTTCTCTTATCAGATTGCAACTGATTGAGCTCTGTGCAGTCAGGAATGGTAATTAAAAAAAACAAGGAACTTTGATAAGGAAACATGCTAGACCAGGATCACATTTTATTGTAATCTTTATCTTGTTCTAACGGATCTGAACAATGTCTTACTTGCTAGAAATGATCGAAATGATCTGCTGGTGGTGTAGAAAGTAGGTATTCTAGTTGGTCAGTGCTTCGGTGGAGGGGGAGGTCACTGGGGTGTACTAGGCCCACTGACTAAAGGCCTGTATATGAGGCTTTAGAGGATGTTGTATTAGGACAGTTCCTGTTGTCTTTTGCTCTTGGTTTGTTTTGTTATTTGCCACTTTGTATGACTGTAGGCTAAACCAGTGGTTCCCAAACATTTTCGATTTAAGGCTTGCTTGTCGAATCCGGATTTTTCCAAGGCTCCACGTGTCAGATTTTGAGCAAGTGGACTTTGCAAAACAGCACTTTTTTGGTAATAATTGGGACCAATTGACATGCAAAAAGCGGCAAATAGCACTTTGTGGGTATTAATTGGTACAAAATGTTCCAAAAAGTCTTGATGAGCAAAATAATGAAAATGGTGATTACCGGTAATTTGTAATGCAGGTAATTCACGGCTCCTTGGGCTATAAACAGTTTAGTTGTAACACTTTGACATAGTTCCAGTTGGCTGATGTACAGTCCTTGTAGTGGGAGTGCTTCTGAATGCTTGCCCAGAAACTGCGCTATAGAAATGCCTTGTGGCTAGTTTACTGGAGTTGTTAGCTCAGCTGGGGTTGGTGGTTTGTTTTTCAAATGTCAAATACGGAGTGCAGTGGACAGAAGTAGGCACGCTGCAATAATATTGTGAGAAGAAATTTCTAGAAGGCGATTTGGAGTTTCAGAATTTTCTTCTTCTAATCTCTCTCCTCAATTAACATAATTAACAATAGAAGCATATCTGACTTGCACCGGCCGACCTTCATTATATAGGGGGGAGAGAGAGAGAGAGAGAGAGAGAGAGAGAGAGAGAGAGAGAGAGAGAGAGAGAGAGAGAGAGGCAGGCAGGCAGGCAGGCAGGCAGGCAGGCAGGCAGGCAGGCAGGCAGGCAGGCAGGCAGGCAGGCAGGCATAGAGAGAGAGGCATAGAGAGAGAGAGAGAGAGAGGCATAGAGAGAGGCTTCGGGCAGGCAGATAACATTTATTTATATGCACATTTTATTATTTTGTTTTATGGGAAAACTCCAGATGTTGCAGTACCTAGGTCTGTTTTCCAGCCTGACTTCGTGGTGTTTGGAATGGTAAGTTCTTATGGCTAATGGGTTTTTTGGACCCAAACAACTGAATCCAATAGTTCTGCATCCTGGTGGTAAAGTTTGGAGCAAAAGGGAAGGTGGATTAGGAGAAGGAGAAGGAGGAGGAGGAGGAGGTGGAGTTTGACTTTGCCATGGACTTCTGGATAGAGTGAACGCTGTAAATCCACTTAGATTGAAAGCAAAAATCTGTTGTGTTATGTAATGGTTTTGGTCCTGTAGTATGCATGAAAGGTGTCTTATATGCAGTATGTGCTGGAAAGCTTATTTAGCTGTTTTGGTACACCTGCATTGTTTCCTCATTGTACATTTTTGGGTCTAGTTACCAGTTATTTCGACCCAAGTGGTGTTTGAAAAGATCATTTTCTGTTGCAATTTTCGTCTTTTGCTGTTTCGAATTCCTTCCGGTTTCATATGACATTCTGTAGCTTTATATACACATATTTGTGTAGTTTTTTTTATTTTTCTAATTAGAGAACTGTTTATTCACTTGTTTGGACTTATTTGGTGTTTACCTTCATCAACTTTCAATTTTACAGCAGTTGTAATAATTATTGGCTGCTCAGACAGAGGCTTTGTTTGTTAGGCATATTATTTTGTGATGTACTTTATGTTATAAATTCTGAATTTTACTGATGATGTCCATAGTAAGTAGCGTAGATGTCCATAGTAAGTAGCGTAGTTAACATATCAGCACGACAGCACCTATAATGACACAGTCTTGACTTGTCCTTGCATAGATCCGTGATAAGGGGTTCAATCTGATGATGGGGGGGTTTGGGGTTTGGGGGAGGGTGGGTCCACGTGACAATGGGGAGTTGTATGTCAGTTGCTGAGGTAATTTCCGGGAGGATATTTTCGTTTCATATGAACTTTTTGCAGACTTACCGGTACATCTAATGAGCCAGCCCTGTTATATGCTGTTATATGCTGTGTTCTATTTTCAATTATTACCCTGTTCCAGTCTGTGTAGCCGTTTGCGGGTCAAAGGCCATTTGCTCAAATTGAATTAGTGCACTAGCATATGGCATTGTTCCTGTTCCTTGTTCTTGTTCTTGTCTGGATGATGTCAGTTGAGCTTTTCTTTCTCAGTTCCTTTTGGCCATTGATTAGCCTGGTGACCTGGTTGATGGTTGTTTTCTTTCTCTCAGGAGCTGAGTGCAGGCATTGTGCCTGCATTGATCTCTCTCTCTCTCTCTCTCTCTCTCTCTCTCTCTCTCTCTCTCTCTCTCTCTCTCTCTCTCTCTCTCTCTCTCTCTCTCTCTCTCTCTCTCTCTCTCTCTCTCTCTCTCTCTCTCTCTCTCTCTCTCTCTCTCTCTCTCTCTGTCCATGTGCTCCGTGAATGTGTTTGAGATCTTTGCCAGACATCTCCACCTGAGGGTATCTGAATCTGTGTTATTAAAGTAAGAGAATTCTGCCAGTATTCATTTTTTGCAAGTGTTTTTTAGACGTGTGAATCAGTCATATAAAGGTGAAGTACTTACTGTTGCACTTTCTTGTGTAGTAAAACTTTGTTGCACTTGACTTGCTTGGATATACAGGGTGGCACAAACAAACCGGACTATATGTGCCTAGTCTGGTTTTTTTGCTCCACCCTGTATAATAAGTATGCCATACCTGAGCCATGTCTGTTCATTTAACATTTGGCAGATGTAATTATGTTGTTGTTTTTGGGCTTCAAGAAGAACTTAATAATAAGGTCTTGCTGTTATTCTGTTTTGATGTGACGTTGTTATCCTGTAAAGTTGTGTGAGAATTTGTGAGTAGAATATTATTCTTTGTTACACTTGTGGCTTCTGATGTTTAAGTCAACTGTGAATAGTGTCAACTGTGCATCTTATGGAATTTTCTGTTTGTCAGGACATGTCTTGTTCTTCTTTCAATGAGTTTTGCCATCAGTAGAACTTAACTGCAGATGGATCATTTGTAGATGAAATTAGGTGTTAATGTCCCTCGTTGTCTCTCACATTTCACCAAGAAGTTTCTTCCAGGATTTTTGATCTTTGAAGAATTCTTTTCTGTATTCAGAAAATTCCAGTAACATTTTCATTTCTTTTGCTTCATTTGGCAGACGTGCTTTATTTTAAAAAACTGCTTACTTACTTACTTGAATACTTGTTCTTGTGGAGCACCTACATTTATGAATGGGTTTTAAGTGTATTAACAGCTTGTGTTGAGTTCATGTTACCTTTAGACTCTCACCTGTATACTTGGTAACCCTCTGACCCCCTCCCCGTCAAGATGTATAAGCATTTCTTACAAACTCAGTATTTAACTGTTTGATGCATCATCACTTGATTATGGCGCTATAGAAGCTACAGGATTACCGAGGAGCAGTTTAATCAGGTCATCTGTGCCTTGAGTGCGTTGTTTATGGCCATGCTTGGTACCCTTGGGCTGAGGAAAATTGATTTTCAAATAAGAGTTTCATCAAAACGTAAAGAAATCAGGGACTCACAAATGCTCTTTCTGATTTGTGTCCTTCTTTAGCACAACAACCATTTAAGACAGGTTACATTTTCAAGTACCGGTAATATTTGCACATATGTATACAGTTGAACTTTGTTATAACGTACTTAGCAGGCCTGTAAAGTTTAGTACGTTATATAAAAGGTACGTTATATCCAATGCAGTAGCGCATCACACGGAACCATACATTATGGTTCATTATAATCCAATATTCATTATAACTAAGTCCGTTATAATGAAGTTCTACTGTAAAGGTACTTAGGCAATGTGTACACATGATGGAAGTTAAATTGATGCTGTGTATAACAGAGTTGGACAAACTTTTTGTTGAAAGGGCTGCATGAAACTTAATGCCCCATGAGGTGGGCCGCAGGAACAAAAGGGCAAAAATGTTTATAATTTCAAGTGGGGTAAAAAGGAGAATTTCAAGTACTTTTTTCGGAATTGGAATCCATAATAGTGATTGACCTATGACCTTTTATCTTCTCAGGACATCTTGGGGGGAATTTGGAGCTGCAATCTTTCTTTTGTCTCGAGTGATGCCAACCCGTGCCATGGTTCCATCAAATAATTTCAAGTGATCTCACTTTCATACTTCCCGATGACCTCGTTGGCCAGTGATGGGCCGCGTTCGGCCCGTGGGTTGTAGTTTGCCCGCCCCTGGTGTGTATAAGGTACGTAGCCATCTGTGACTTGTTTTTTGCAATTTTTTTCCCTAAGGAGAACCTCAGTGCGGATATGATCCGCTCTCCAATCCCAGTCAACTCCAGTCCGAACCATCTGTCGGTCGGCAGTTTTCGTCAGCAGCAGATCTCCGACACGACGTCGTTGCTAAGGAGTTGCTCGGCAACTGACGTCATGGCAGAATCCGACACGGATTCGTCAGTCGGGTGCAACGATGATCTTCCCGCTCTTACTCAGACCATTCGGTTTGTGACCCAGGCTCTTGGCAACCTGAAGACAACAGTTAGCTCAGGTACGACACTACGTCAGTTTCTCATGCATAATTCTGACATTTGTGTAATTCTGACACTTGTACAATATCGTTCTGACACAGTAATGTAACATGCGTTTGTGTGTTGCTCATTGTCTTGTCGTCTTTTACCTTGGCGCAATGGCTTGTTCAATATCTCGAGGCACTTACCTTATAGGAAGAAGAGCACTGTCATTTTTCACGAGAGCACTTGTATTGCTCATAGTGAAGACTCTTAGGCTTGGAAAAATTTTGTGTTTTTTCTGTAATTGTAGTGGCAAGTTCTTTCATTATTCGCAGTTTTTTGTTTAGTTTTTAAGTACCCGGTAAGTAAATTACTTAGTACTTAAGACTGCTCATTGCAGGGATACATTTTTTATCAATTATTATTTGAAAGTTTTCAATAATCATTTAGTAGCACTGATGTTTTTGCTTCATGGTTTGGGTCTTGGGTCTTTTTGCTTTGTTTTGTAGCTGTTGTTTCTACAGCATTTAATGCCTCAGTTTATCTTATATACCTAGTACATATTATATAAGAAAATAATATCATACCTGATCTTTCTGGTGCCTGGTAGAATTAACATGTATTAGCTTCAGGGCTACAGGCTCAAATTAACATGAAAGTTAGTTTCAGCTTCTTGTTATGCATAGTTACTATTTTTAAGTAACTAAGGTAAGACTTCATATAATAATTAGTTTAATGGAATTGCACGAACTTTGGTGGCTTATTAAGCAGTTTCTGATCTCACTGCTTACATAGAGTAATTCTTCCAAATGAGTGCCTGACCTTAACCAAGATGGCCACTAACTAAGTGATAAATAATTAAGTAATTAATAACTAAAATTTGTGTTTGTGTCAAATGCTGATAATATGTTTATTACAGTGAAAGATAAACCATGGGCTTTTTCACCAACCAATAGATATGTCAGTTTTGAAGTTGATGCATGTTTTGTTGATTATATTTTTATGCCACATTATTTTCTTTTCATTGCGCTGTTTAGTTAGTTAATTCACCCTTTGACACCCTTTGTAAATCGCCTTACCTGTTGTAAAGCGCCTTTGTCTTTGGCTCAGCTGTGATTACGGCGCTATATACATAGTCCCGTATACATACATACATACATACATACATACATACATACATACATACTTACATACATACTTACATACATACTTACATACATACTTACATACATACTTACATACATATATACATACATAATTCACTGCAATTTTGCCAAAGGTTATGCTAATGTTGTTTGTATTTGAATAGTTACCGGTATACCTTCATTTCAAATGGAATAATGAGTGACTGGTGTGTGTGTGTGTGTGTGTGTGTGTGTGTGTGTGTTACTTGATACCGAGAACTGATGACTATGGAAGGGGTAGTGGTCCAAAGGATGTTAAAGCCTAATAATTGAAACCGTTGTTAATTATTATGACACCTGCAAGATATGCTTGAATTTTTTTCAATAATTGAAATAACTACCGTACATCGGATGTATAGCAGTGGAAGCAAAACTCAACACTGCTCACAATGTCCTGGCATATGGTTGTCTTACAGCAGCAGCAGCAGCAGCAGCAGCAGCAACAACAGATCTCTCAATAATTACAATTTTGGGTTATTCATATGGAAAAGCAAAAGGCCAAATGCTCTGATCATGGCATCAAAAACATTTTCCTGTATGTTTTTTTACAGGTCCTTTCTGTACTTGAAACTTGCAAGGCGATTTTAAACACTCTAAAATCCCGATAATATGCATTACTGTGATGATCCAAGCCTGCACTGAGTTGCTTGTATTAGCGGTTAAATGTTAATAGGGCGACTTTCACAATCGTCTCAGAGTCATTGACATATGTTGGAAATGTACCTACACAGTGTAATATTTCCCTAGCAACACTGTACAATAGATAGCCGAATGTTGCTGCAAAGGCTTTCACTTTATCAATATTATTGTTGCTTGGCTGGATCATAACAGATGTGCTTTGTCTAGTGGGTGAGCCTTTCCCTCAAGTTGAAGCAGAGGCCCTTTGCCTAAGATCCTTGTTTTTCTGGAACCCAGCACATTGCTGGCTTGTGGCGGTTGAGAGAAATCAGTGAACAGTGAACAGTTAAGTCAGTGAGTGAGTGAGTGAGTTGTGTTGGATATGAATGCGCCAACTGTACAGTCAACCATGGATAAGTAGAAATCATTGGTATTGCCTACTTTGTATTACCGATACTCTATCTGGTTTTTGACTTTACACCATTTTTATCAAGGTTTTATTTTGTTAGCTCTCACACCCTTCTCTCTCTCTCTCTCCGTGTCCCTCTCCCTCCTCACTTCATGCTCACTGCCCGCTTTCGCACACACTGTTTACCTGTAACCTGACCCTATGTAAAGCTGTTTTCGTTTAATATATTTATGGCTGTACAGTGATATCAGTGTAATCATCATCTTCAGTTTATAAGCACTGATAATTCTGTAGTTTTTGCCAAAATGTTAACTAATAAAAGTTTACAAAGGTATAGTTTAAATTTTTCTAACAGTAAGATGGATGGCAGACTTTGAGAGAATGATGCCTAATTACACTATGTAACAAAAAAAATATTTTTGTTTGTTCCTGGGTTGATATCTTGTTTTCCTAGTCCCTTATGCCTAAACTAACTAGAAAACAGTTTTTGTTCTAAACTGAATTTGCTTTTGGGGTCAGGGCAATGATATTTTGAAATTCGTGTATTATAGAACACATTCTCGGTTCACATTCAAAGCTGAGCAGACATACTTATTATTCTGGAATATTATAAGCCATACATAAGTTTTTAGATCTGAACAGAATTTTCTATAACCTTCTGGAATCTTCTAGAACCCTGTTGCACTTTCTGGGAGCTTTCAGTTGCATCCATAGACTTTTAAGAGTGCATTAAGCCAACATACTAGTGTATCTTGTTGCTGAGTAAGCGAATAGTGACCAGAAAAATGATTTAGATGGCATCAAGAGGCTGCTTGCAGCCAGCAAATGCATTCTTACGTTTGCATTACCCTATGGCTCTGAGCTCCCCATTCCCATCCCTACAGAGAGGGATCAACTGTCTTCAGGGGGCGTGTCAAGGCAGACAGCGAGGAAGATATTGCAGATCCAGGATGCTATTGCACAGAAATAGCTGAGATTACTTCCCCAATCAGAAAGATCTCAACGACCTGATCATAGACCTTAGTCTCACCAAGTGCAATGCTGATGATGTCTAGACTCAAGGACTGGAACTTGTTGGATTTCTCGACAGAACAGAGAGAGCGTCAAGGCTTTTTCCAAATTCTTCAGTCAGCTAGATGAACATTGCAGCAATGTCACTGGTCTTTTCATGCCATAGCAATCATCTTTAACCTGATTGATGGTGCCAATTCACAGAGAGTTCATCCAAGAACCTCAAAGCCATGCAATTCATAGTGGTAACAAGTATGTCTCTCCCTATGGCTCACTTTGTGCACTACCAGTGTCAAGATGTTGCTGAGTGCCTTGAAGTATGACAACTATGGCTGCTAAGTCATTGAGACTTCAATATGGTCAAAATGGTGAAATTCTGATGGGTCTGCAAGGTTGTTTCACAAAATTTCTTTGGGTTTTCTTTGCCTCTAGAACAACCGGGACACTGAGGTCTGAGGCCCACTATTGTACTGGAAAGGGATTGGCCACAGCTGACCAAGCTCACCACAGGTAAGAACAGCATCAAGTGGGAGCCGCTGATTCTCGAAAGCTGCTCATTTCAAGTTAGGGCCTCATCAAGTAAAACAAGGAATTCGCAGCTTTCAAATACCTCCTAGAGCTTTTCCCACAGCTTTCGGAGGCAAAAAGTCGCAGCTGAAGTCGGACCACAGATAAAGAAGATCACATGATTTCGCCAAGAAGCTGAATAGTGGAGAAAGGGGAAAGGGGTTGCATTATTGTATGGCTTTCTTGGCAACCACAAGGTTTGAGAGACTGAACCAGTCTCTCATAAAGAACCATGCCAAAATTAGATGTAAAATGTCCTTGAAAGTACATATTCTTCATGCCCACCTTGACAAATTCAAGGAAAACATGAGAGCCTACTCAGATAAGCAAGATGAACGCTTTCATCAGGATATGCTGGACATTGAACGTAGTTACCAAAGACGGTATAACAAACACGTGGTGGGGACTATGTCTGAAGTCTTCATTGGGAAAGCTATAAATAGTACAGCCACAAAGAAAAAGCAGCTCATTTCTGAATGTGTTTAAGTAATTTTGACTGTTGATAATGTTCCTTCTCGAGAAGGAAAAAATGCACCTTTTCCATTGTATAAATAAACAACTTTTGTAAGCTGTGCCTATGAAAGGATGAATATAGCCATGTTTGCAGATCCACATATTTTCTTTAGTAGCCAGGAACAAAAATCGGGTTTATACTATTGATACCTTTAGGTATTAGAACTGGTGCTAATATTATTATTATTATTATTATTATTATTATTATTATTATTATTATTATACATGAACCCATTTGCACAGAGATAGTAGTGCTGAGTTATCAGTGATATTCAAAGGATCTGAACATTAATGTCTCATGCATAGAAATCTCATGCCCTACTTAACCAAGGCAATTCATGTGTAACTATAAGGCTTGGCCCGGGATATCATTGCCTTAGCAAATAGTGCTTTGGCTTCTTGCTTTTGCAGTAAAT
Source organism: Metaphire vulgaris (assembly GCA_018105865.1). NCBI lineage: Eukaryota > Metazoa > Annelida > Clitellata > Crassiclitellata > Megascolecidae > Metaphire > Metaphire vulgaris. The sequence continues at coordinate 14,598,670 of CM030851.1, forward strand.
ATTATGACCCGCCTCAGCTGAAGTGACGTATTGATTTATTTGTTTTGCCAGCATTTTAAAAGTCATATATGCTGAGAGAGAGACAGACAGACAGACAGACAGAGACAGACAGAGAGTTAGGTAAATGTTGATATTTCGATCAGGTTGTATATTTTGGGATGCATTAGTACCAGTATTTTCTTTAGTAGGGCTGAGGGTTTAACTATGTGTAATAATAATAATAATAATAATAATAATAATAATAATAATAATAATAATAATAATAATAATAAGGTTAATAAGCCTGTGTGAAAATCACTATAATAACACTATGTTAAATAACCTAGTTTTCCATAATAGTAGTAGTAGTAGTAGTAGTAGTAGTAGTAGTAGTAGTAGTAGTAGTAGTAGTAGTAATAGTAATAATAATAATAATAATAATAATAATAATAATAATGTGATTTAAATTGGTTTAGGAGGCTAAGTAAGCCTGTATGAAAACCACTGTAGCAACTCTACACATTCAATAACCTAGTTTTCCGAGATAACCTTTGAATCCCTCACTCCCCCCACCTCATCCAAACTGTTCCATTTGTCTAAGACCCTTGCACTAAAAACTGTTTCTTTCTTGGACCCACCCACTCTTCTGCTTAAACAATTTGCATTTGTGGCCTCTAGTGCTGCTATAGTGTGCCAATGTAAAGAATGGAATGTGTAATGCTGCAACTATTTGAGCGCATTTCCATATCTCTAATAAATGGACCAACATATCAGACCTTTTATAAAGTTCAGGAAACTGCCATTTCAAAAGACTGAGTTTGAATTTGACCTGACATGGCGGTGCTACATCCGGGCATTAGTAAATTCACAAGAGATGCTATTCTCTCTCTCTCTCTCTCTCTCTCTCTCTCTCTCTCTCTCTCTCTCTCTCTCTCTGTGTTTCTCTCAGTCATAAAACAATAGCATGTAATGTCTTAAACAGGAAGTAATTTAAAAGAACAAAGGACATCCCTTTAACTATGCAGCCTTATATATCCGGGCCGCCATCTTGCTGAAAGGGTTGAAAATGGACTAACCTGTCAAAATAAGCTATAAAATAATGCAGCCTCTAATAACAATTAACATTTCTAAACAGAGAATTGTTACACCACTGGTACCGGTACTCGAACTTTTTTCAACCGGTGCACTTACGTCTTCCATCATTGTTCGTGAGGGTCTTAGGCAGTTGAAACGGAAGTCCCATTATTCCAGTGCCCACAACGGAGTAATAGGTAAATACAAGTAACTACGGGTCCTCTTAATAGACCATTACAAGTGCACAAAGGCAGCAGATAAAAATGACAAAACCCAAAATGCAAATAATACATGTAAGATTTTATGACCGGATATTGACAATCTCCCACCTGAAAAATGTTTTCAATGTGATTAGTAGTTCTCGTAGCAGGGTCTGGGGAGGTCCAGTCACAGAAATTTTGATTAACATTACAGATAGATGGTGAGCGGTGGCACATATTTTTAAGACTTTATGATTTATTAACTGAATGACCTAGAGCTGTAATAAAGCAGGAACAGTAGGAATACGCAAACGGAAATAGGCTACATCAACACTTTGACTGCAATAACAACAGTAAGTGAGTAAGCAAGTTAATATGTATATTAACTGGACTTTAAGTGGTTTAGTGTGGGTTTTGTTGAAAGCCACTGAAATTCGCAGGTTCAAAATTTTTCAGACACATATTCAAAGAGCTGCGGTGGTCCACAAGAACCAGCCTTGCGGTCCGGACTGTTGACCACGGGCCGCAATTTGAGTGCCCTTGTTTGGCTTAAGGACCCATCATCCTTCAACTTACTTGCTGCTTACATTGTTATGTAATGTATGTCTGTAGTATGTAATGTAATGTTTGAAGCATTGGACTATATGGAGCCTTCTCTAGGCATGAATGATTTTGAATGAAATTTGGTTATAAATGGAATTTCTATGAGATGAACGAAGAGTGACCATTGACCGATGCTAATTGTATTGCTAAAATGGCACTATGGAAGCTCCTACGTTATGTAATGTCATTTAAAATAGTTTCTGGCTTAGATACGTTATGCCAGATTTCTTCTACGCAGTGTTTCAACTACAGTTTTTAATAATTAATTATAGTATCTGTTGGTTAAATGAAATTTCTGGCTTAATAAGGCGCACGTTCTGCATTTAGATTCATCGAGAGATGGATTGCAGGATGAAGCAAAGGAAAAGCTAACTGTGGTTTTGTCTACGATAAAAACCACGTTTGTCCGTTTTCCTCGTTTGCATACGGCCGATATCCTCAAAGCCATGCAGATGCTGATATGTAAAATTGAGAGTAAGTAAGCATTCTATATTCATAATTTTTGTCCCCAAATTTTGGAACCTTATTGTTTGTCTGCATATATTTGCAAATGACTAGAATCTTAGAAAAAATAGCAGAAATTAATATAAAAACCTTTAAAAGTTAACCACACATTGTTCATATATTATATACAGTAGAACTTTGTTATAATGGGCTCGGTTATAACGTACTCTTGGTTATAACGCACCGTGATGGACTGTTGCATTTGATGCGCTACTGTATTAGATGGTATCGGGTAGAGCAGGAGTGTCAAGACTTTTTGGGCGGCGGGCCAAATGACTTGTCTTCCTTGTCCTCGCGGGCCAAATGCATAAATGCTTGTCAATGTTATATTCCAAAATCTGAGCTATCTAAAAATCTGAAGTAAAATGACGAAAACATTAAATGGCCATATACTCATTACATTATTTACATTGATTTGATTACAACCTATTGTAACTATATATGAAAAGCCGTACTCTAGTCATGCCTAACAGAAGCAGTTACATTTCAAACTCTGTTAATGGCGAAGAACTGAAGATCAACTTCAAACATATAAAATTAGATGATGGCCGATGTAGATGGGGAAGCTGATGAGACGTGACATTGCTTATTTTTCACTAGTTTAGCAATGTCTGGTCTTGTACCTGCAGCCAAAGCTACTCTCAAATTTACTGAGGGTTTTGTTAACTAACACAAGTATGCTAGGTGAGTATATGGCTGCATATATTGAATATAAGTACACGTATATATTTTTACCATTTGACGAAGAATAGATTTTTAAAAAGACTGTGTATCGTGTGGTTTGAAATGGCTTGCCCTTTTTGTGGCATTTCAAACTCCCTAGAATAAAATTGCGACAGAATATATTGACAATTCTAGAATGATTTGACACAACGAAGATGGAAGCAAACGAAAATGTAGTTTTAATTCGTTTCAAACTCCTCTGAATTTTTGCATATAGCCAGCTTTAACAATAGTCCTTCCATAGGCTCACCATTTTGTATTTTGTGGCATTTCGAACGCTCTAGAATAAAATTGAGATGGAATATATTGACAATCCCGGAGTGATTTGACGCATTAAAGATGGGGACACAAGAAAATGTGGTTTTAATTCATTTCAAACTCCTCTGAATTTTTGCATATCTATAGCTTGCTGTAACAATAGTCCTTCCATAGGCTCACCATTTTGTGGCATTTCGAATGCTCTAGAATAAAATCGAGAAGGAATATATATATATGTGTGTGTGTGTGTGTGTGTGTGTGTATATATATATATATATATATATATATATATATATATATATATGGCATCAATGGAAATGGATGTAATACAGGTATTTTTCTGCAGGTGGTGACTTTGACGGGTCTATTCGTTGTCGAGAGGAGATTCTTGGTGTCATCGACAATGTGGCTTTCCTGGTGAGCAACAGGTATGTGTTTTCAACTGCGTGGTGCTTCTGTTTTCGCTCGATCCACGTGGTTTTAAATGCAAGAGGCTGTGCAGTGCAGTACAGTAGTACAATGATCTGATATCACTGCCATCACTAAAGGAGTCCCGGAACAGGTTAATAACTCGGAGGCTTAGCGGTGCGAATCGATAAATCTCTGCTGTTTATTTCATCTGACCACCTGCCTTTGATGATTTATTGCCCTGGATGTGAATCAGAGATTGAATTGGTCATAGAGGGGCTAAAGTTTCAACCTCTGGTTGATGACTTGGTTCAGGCCTCTTGTTAACTGTGGGGAGTTGATATTGATACAATATCCCTTCTTATTATGTTGAAATGATTTTGTATTGATATAATATTGAGATTGATTATATATCATATTGTTATGGCATCAAGTAGTAATGAATAGTTTATGTTGAAATTGAGATATCATGTTTGTACATGTTCTTTTCCTCCTGATTTCAAGCAGGACGATTGTCTGAGGTGGCCTATAACAGGATCCCCTAAGCCTAAAGCTATTAAGCACGTGCCTAATGATGTTTAATTGGAGCAGTGGGTGTCTTCAGGGAGAGTTCAAATTAAGACAGCTGATTGTTAACATAATTTTCCCTTTGCATATTAATTACCAATAATTGTGATGCACTGTTTTTAGAAATGGAAGCTACAGGGTTTATGGGTGGGGGGGAGTTTTGTGGGGGTTTGCTTGAGGCAGCCATGTTTTTGAACAAAGTGCATGGTTACACAAAGGTTTTTGTTAATGAACAGACCTCCATAATCAGTCTGTTATTAAAGGCATTAATTTGCATGGTGTACAATAGTATTGGTGTGTGTATGTATATATACTCAATACTCATATATATATAATTATATATTCATATTTTATATATATATATATATATATATATATATATATATATATATATATATATTTCTATATATATATATACACCTAAATTGACTTCTATAGTGCCATTTTATGGTGCATAGAAGCATCAACCAGTGGCATGCCATATCATAATCCACAGTCTGTGGCGGACCAGGCCTATCGCATAATCATTATTATAATGGCCGAGGGCCAGAGCAAGTTAGATCCGGAAGGCGGTCATTCGATCATTATACTGATCGAATTGAAGTTCAAACCCTGCTTTCGATCAATGTTGATGAATACACGAGACGGTTTCTAGTTATGTAGTTATGTAGGTTTGCATTGGAATTTGATTAATTAGAATTTTTGCCACACACAGTTGGCTGACTCCTCTCCTCTCTCTCTCTCTCTCTCTCTCTCTCTCTCTCTCTCTCTCATCATTTATATTTTCGTTTCAGTCTTAGCGATTGTCTTGCATTGAACAGTTGTGAGGCGGGAAATCATCTGTCAAAAACAAAGGTAGTACTGTGTTGCCCTGTGTGTGTGTGTGTGTGTGTGAGAGAGTGTGTGTGTTGCCTCATTCACATTCATCAGTTACTTGTTTGCTTGTAGATTTAAGGGCTGTTTTTTCAAGGATAGAATTTTATCAGAATGTTACTGATCCAAGCAATTTCTATGTATGCTGTCATTCTTCAAGGCCTCTAGATCCGAATGAATGGTCTTTGTTGTGTGAAGATTTTCCATAGTTGTTTGAAGTAAAAGACAAATTGACATACTCCATGACCATATAAATGAACAAGAAATAAAATCCGTTGTGACCAGTGGCGGCTCCACATGGGGGATGAGTGGGGATGCATCCCCCCACCAGAATTTCCGGAGTTACTTTTTTTGCGTGTGAAAGCCTATTTTTGGGTAAAAGTGTAGTAAAACTAACTGGAGATGAACTTTTTTGCTTGTCAGCCTATTTTTTCAGTAAAAGTGTAAAATTAGGGATAAAATTCCCTTTTTCGGGAAAGTTTATTGATTTTTTCCCTTATATTTTCATACCCTCACCAACTTTCTACGAATTCATTCATCCCTCCCCACCAAGAAATCCTGGAATCACCACTGGCTGTGGCTGCAGCTTTTTTTGTAAGATTGTAATCTGCTTTGCTTTACGTTTAATGAATGCTGTCTTGTCAATAATTCTAGTCACTCAACTGCCTAGCGCAGAACGAGCAGAACGAGGCCAAGGCCGCTTGTGAGCTGAGCACAGAAGTGCGCTCCAACCCTCGACGGGAACAAGGTGTGTTCTTAATTGACAGATTTCTGTTTGGCTTTCGAGTGGAATTTTATTTTATGGTTAATTCTGATCGATATTTAAATAAACATTTCCAATGTAGAGGCTGGAATTTTTGTTTAGAAATCCAGGTCCACGAATTATGGTAGAAACACTTCCTTGTTGCTTAACCCTTTTACAGTGACGATCCATATAAACACTAGGCTATGAAGCCTATATATTTCGGCTTTACAAATGGTTCGTGAATAAGCTGGTGCACTACGCCAAGCTTTCGGGCAGCGCTGTAGAAATTTTGTATTACCTACTTACTTACTTACTTACTTACTTAATGTTAGGAAGGTAAAGGCAAGGGCTAGATCTGAAGCCTCAATTTATGTAGCACTTTATTAATATTGTGCGCTGGATGAGTTGCAAAGACAAGGATGAGGAGTTAAAATTTTTTTTCAAGTATTCTAATAACTGACTAACAAATATAAATTGCTTGCTTAGATAGATGCAATGGAGACCGTTTCCAAAAAATCTCCAGGACAGCTTTTATGACTATTACTGTTTACCTGCATTATCTTATCTTCTTATCTGTTACCTCAGGCCCCCACCCCCAGCATAATAAATTTTCAGGCCTCCCAGGATGGAGGATGTGGGGGGGATAAAGCTGTAAATATAAAAAAGTTCCTTTGGATAGGCCCCTGTGATCGCTGGGCTCCTGAGTTTGCGTACTTTGCTGGTGCCTGTGTTACCTGCACGGTATCTGCATTGTCTTATCGATTACCTGCATTGTCTTATCGATTACCTGCATTGTCTTATCAATTACCTGCATTGTCTTATCGATTACCTGCATTGTCTTATCGGTTTCTATTGATAGGTTTATCTGCTGGAGACATCTTGGACGACTCGATGCTTTACAAGCTCGAGTCGGGAGTTGAGATTGCGTTGTCGCGCGCACAGTCTTGGTCGAAATACGCCAAAGAACTGACGTCGTACGTCGAAAGACGAATAAACCTATGTGAGTCGGGCGGACGCTTTCACCTCAGTCTAGAAAGTTCTGGCAAACTTACCGAGCCAAAAATACAAATCATTATTTCTGATAATCATTATAAACGAGCAGCCATTAAGGCTGGGACATATGACAAAGTTATACAGCAGTTAATTACAATGAAAAGAGTCTTGTTCATTTGTTATTTAACAGCTGCAGGCGATTAAGTGTTTTACACAGTTAGATAAGTCAATTTGGTCAGGCTGCTAATGAGTTGTATTGTTGGGCCATTGTTTTGAGAAGCTAGTCATGGTTTGAGGATATTCTCTTGTTGTTGTTTGCTTAGAACGCATTTTCACTGCTTAATTGGTCGCACAACACTGTGTCTTTTCATGTTCTGCTTTCACTTTTCCTTTTAGACAATTCAAATGGTCAGTTGTTGCTGATTTCGACAGTGACAATAATATGAACAGTGACTCCATTTTCCCTATTTACTGTATTATGACTTGTGACTCTTCACTCTCGGAGTACTAGCCTGCCATTATATACCATTCGATCTTAACCCCTTAACTGGGCAACTATTTGTAACTCAATGTAAAATGGACGAGCATTACTCGGGGCACCCAGTTAAGGGGTTAATTGCAGCTAGAGTTTGTAGTAATAATTATGGTCAGCAGTGTGTGTGTGTGTGTGTGTGTGTGTGTGTGTGTGGAGTTAGGGGATACAATATGAGTACCGTAGTGTGTTTAGAAACACTTTTTTTCATTATAGGGGCACAGGGTACCGTATATATTCTGTCCCTTAGAGATGATGAGTGGCCCTATATATTATGTGCACTTGGCTACATGCTGGATTTTTGTATCAGTTTCTTTTATGCTTGAAGTTGATGCTGTCACCTCTTCTGCGTTTAGTGGTTGACTTACTGGTATATGAGAGGCAAATGTATTCTGCTGTCTGCATTTTTACAGTCTGTATTTTTGATGGTTTGTATTTTTTGCAGGGGGTGATTTTGTCCGTAGCCTCACGAAACTTGCAAAGTCAGTTGAACAGGCGATTACCGAAGATGTAAGTCTTGAAAAGATGGCATTAAACTGTTGTTGTTGTTGTTGTTGTTGTTGTAATACTTATATTTAGATTATTCGGTTGCAACTGTAAACTGTCTTGCCTATTTAATTTGCCTGTGAAAATTGTCTTGTATTTGACTTATTGTATTGAAATACATTATTGTTCATTTCTTTCATAGTATTTTCAGATTGGACTATATCTTATAATATGTTTTGGAGACTTTACATGCAAAAAGTGCTGCACAGTATTTGCACACTCTACATTTTGTTCACTCAGACTAGTAGATATTTGTAGTTTTAGGGAGTGCATGGCTTGTAAAAAATATAAACGATACAATGCACATTTTTTATTGCTTTGTAAGTTCTTTTCCTGTCTATGCTTTTTATTTAGAGTTTTTTACCAATGCAGCAGCTTTTCTGTGAAGCTCTTAGTCAGGTTTGCAATTAACATTTTTTTCTAAATAGAATATATATTAATGGTAAATGACTTTTTGAAGGTTTTACTGGATGGCAGAATTTTTCATTCTTACCACCAAGCCATGGCTTCAAGTTGCTGGACATGAAAACTTCTATTGAAATGCAATTTCATTTGTGGAAATCTTTACTGCATCTTATTTAGCGCATTTGCTGCACTGTGAACTTACGCTTTATAAATGTTCGTAATAATAATAATAATAATAATAATAATAATAATAATACAGTACTACTACTACTACTACTACTACTACTACTACTACTACTACTACTACTACTACTAATAATAATAATAATAATAATAATAATAGGCTGTTTTGCTGTTTTCATATGTTGTTATAGGATATAGAATTGGCCAGCATGAGTCAGGCTGCTCGTTCACTCATCTTAAACCAGACCTTTGTATCGGTGAGTAAAGTGGAATATTGCTGTTACATGGCTAATATCTGGTTAGTTCAATTTGAAGGTTAATGACAAAGCAAATGTTGTGAATATCGTAGTTGCTTTACTAGTGTCATTAGATCTTATGCATATGCTTAGGATGAGACTGAGTTAGCACCATCTACTGAAATAGGCAGAGATTGCTATGTATTAGAAAATTTTCTTATATATCTCAATGGTTATTTCTGCCTATGGCTGTATGGGCAACTCATATAGAATGTATTCCTTTTATAGGCCTATAACTTTTGATTTCTCTGGATGAGGGACTAAATTTTTGAGTTGTGTGGTCCAGAGGGTTAGCACCCTCTACTGAAATAGGCAGAAATTTTTACGTATTAGAAAATTTTCTTCTATGTCAATGGCTAACAAAAGAGGCTTAGACAGACCTGGTGTTGATGGAAAAACAATGTTTTGTTTTGGTTGGATTAGTTGTGTAGGCTTAAGCCTACCCTAGACTTTAATAAAATCCGCCATTGTCCCCATATACATGACCCCAAGTTCTGTGAATTTTTCTATGCATGTTATGCATGTGTGTGTGTGCGTGTGTGTGTGTGTTGTAATTATTATATCTGTTCTTTTGTTTCAAGAACTTTAGTAGGAAAATTCTTGTTCTTTATTTTCTAGGTGTTAAATTCAAGAAGAACAGAGCATGACAAAATTCGGAAAAGCCTGAAGTACATGTGGACGAAACAAGTCAGGAAATTGGTGAGGAGTAGTTGTGTTTATTTGATGTTACAGTGTGATATTAAGGTGTAATGAGACAGACTTATCTTCATTATTGTTGCTCCATCTTTTGATGAGTTCCTTGTGCCAATGGTGCCACTTTTCTAAGAGGATATGAATTTTAGTTTTGATGATGTAAAAATTATTGATATTTATTTATGTTACAATTGCAACAAATGAAAATTCCTGATTTATCCTTGATTTTCAAGCTCCTGTCGTAGCTCACACCTGTGAATGTCAAAACTGAAGTTCAGTTTTTATTGATTTGAGGACATCGAGTTCTCCAGTTGTGCCAATCGACGTAGCTATTAACCCCTTAGCCATGTATTTAACTGTAACTCAATGTAAAATGGACGGATATATCCGGGGTCCCCAGTTGAGGGGTTAACCAAACAATATTCTCACAGTTTTGTTAAATGACAGACTCATTATTATTGCATCTACATTAATAACTTAGACTTGATGATACTTTATGTCAATGTTTTCTCTTTCACCTCAGCACGACTCGATCTCTAATCTCCGAAAGGCAAAGACTACGTATATCAGCCGCCAACAGGATTACGAGAAGATTAAGGAGCTTGCATTGAAGGCGGAAAACGAGAGCCATTTGCTAAGCACAAGCGGCGGTACTAGCACAGCAAAGGCCGATGCGAAAATGGAGAAGAAGAAGAAGCAGGAAGATGAGGCAATGCAGAAGGTCATTTATGCAAAGTAACATTTTTATAGGTCAGGTCAACCGGAGTGCGTTATGTAGGTCGTGTGACCAATACATCTTTGATTTTGAGATTTAGCACGTGTTATGATTAATAGAATTTTTATGAATATTTTAGGAGCATTTAATTTTATTCCAGAAGATGAATTCAAACGCTGGAGTTTGATTTTGTTTATAAATATTTAGGCTGTTGAAGCAGAGACAGCATACAAACAATGCGTACGAGATGCCAACGAACAACAAAAACAGCTTGAAGAAGTTAAGGTAATTATTTATATCAGTGAACTTTATTTTCTGAAGCCTTTTGGAGTAATAATAATAATAACAAATTATTATTATAATATTGATGATGACAATGATAACAATGTATTTTCTTTTCACCGTTTCTCATACTTTATAAATTAATTATTAATTGATGGTGTTCCAAATCCATGAAGCATAGCACCACTTGAGCCCCAGAGGTCTGTAAAAGTGGAAAACAACAAGACTTACCATGGAGCAAAAAGACCACTTTATTCAGTTGTGTTTCACTTATTCTTCTTTTAGTGCAGTTGTCTAGAATGAATATTTTAGACATTTGAACATTTCGACTTGAAATTCCCATTGCTTATATACGCAGCGGAGCTCTTTGAGGCGCTACAGAAGCAGTGTTAGGTGGTATCTGATAATGATTGCTATGGGGATTAATGTGCGGTTTTCTGCTAATAAGATTATTGTGGTGTAATATTAAGATTAAGCAGGAAATAATTATGTTAACCCTTTTGTCCCGGCGATCTGTATTACCGATATTTTATAAAACCGAAATATCGGTCTTATGGTCGAAAGAGTTAATCTGGCTTTGACGTTCTATGTAGCGTGTATCATTGCGTGTGTATAGATGGTAATACAAAGTTTGCTTATGTGTTGTTTCAGTGTCACGTTCTTCGTATGATCAGAGCGTTACTCGTCGACAGTGATGCCATCTTAAAAGAGGTCAGACGTCTGCTGAACTTTATGCAAAGCAAAACTTTGTATGTAGAATACTGTTGGTGTTTTGGTAGCTTCAGCGTTTTGCTTTATATTTGAGCCAGTCGTCGTACAGGAAGTGGTTGGTATGCTTGCTATAGCAACCAAATGGGCACGGGTGATGACATCATTGCGTGCGATGTTTACAAGTGAAGAGGTGGGAACTTTTATTGACAGAGTGTGAGCGAGTACAAGCGGACTTGTATTTGTAATTGCTGACTCAGAATGGGATTGCAGGTTTTTGTTTGGAGTTGATTTTTAGTGGTATTGTGATTGGTCTCGGGGTGATGTCGTTGACCTTTCTGTTGACCTCTTGATATTCTGTGTTTCCTTTTACATGGCAAAACTGTTACCACTGTAACACCCCGTATTCTGGATCGTCTTATTCAAGGGTAATGATGATGCTATGAATATTCATTATCACATCATTGTGAATATTCATTATCGTTTGCATATATTTGCAGTCCACAAGTGGCTACTTCAAGCTGATGAACACGATTATGGAAACAATCCCGCAGCAGTTCCACGACCTTAACTGTCAGAGCCAGAAGTACGACCAGGGATCGCACTACTTGGAATACATCAGCCAGCTGCGCCCGACCGATCACGCCCCGGTCGAGATCCGCACTTTTGCCTTCGAGCCGTACATCATGACGATCAAGTGAGAACGGCGACCATTGACTTAGTCAGGGCTGTAATCTTTAAAAAAGTATGGGGGTGGCAGTAAAAAATAGTGTGGTATGACATTCCTTCTCTAACAAAAAGTAAGAAGAAAAAGGAAAAAGGAAAGCCATAATTTCCAGTGCAGTTGGATGCATGGACCATTAAGTTAAGTAAGTAAGCAGATACATAATAGTAAGAATATTTATTGAATTTAATAAAAATATATATATATATATATTAGAAAAATAGAGGGCAGGTTTCCGTCTTCAGAAAAAGTAAGGGTTCACCATCCCCTTCCGTCCCTTACCCCACCAAGCCATTGGACTTAACAAACAATTTTAACAAGTTTAGACCATTAATGAAGCATTATGATTATTATCAATGCTTGCATGTGAAATAATTGAATTTGAAGCACCAAACAGTTTGGTTTTTGGAAATTGAACATAAGTGCAGACCCGGTGTGTTATGATTGCTGTGATATGCTGGAAATCAGAGTACTAGACAATAAGAACCGGGCGGTGAAAAATGTTCCTGCTTTGAAATAAATTGTAAAGCGAACTGTTTGATTGCAGGTCGTCGGATCAACTGGACAACCAGAGCGATAGTTATCCAGTTCATCGAGGTATTAAGCATTGCAGTTATTGCTGTTGGTATTACCTAATTAAGTACGTGCATTTGAAAATTACGACGAATTCTTTTCTTGTAGCTGATGTTATATTTTGCGTTTTTATTGGGTGCATTTTATCTGTAGTTATGTATTTGTATATGACCCTCTTGTCTTGTTTAATCGAATGCCTGGACGCCAAGTTCTTTAGACGTTGAACCGTTCTGAACTGATTTGCCGGTTGGTTGTACGTTGGCAGAGACTTCCAGAAACAACGACAGTGACAGCAGCCCCGGCGGTAGCACCCTGTCGCTGGAGTCGCCCCCCACCTCGAGCCCTTTCCACAGCAAACGAGTCGTCACGAGTTCTTCAATGGCCGATCTGGCAACTACGGGCTGTGATGAAGACCATTCAAGTAAGTCACAACCTAACTCAAATGCTTTGAGTAGCAGATAGTTTCCAAATTGCAAAGTTCATACAGTTGACTGCAGTGCCTGTTGAAATGAACTGCAACTAAAACAGCAGGCTATTATTATTATTATTATTATTATTATTATTATTATTATTATTATTATTATTATTATTATTATTATTATTATTATTATTAAAAAGTGGATGGATAGCATGAAAGAAGACGTTGAAAGATTCCAGTTATCAGTAATCGATGGAAATAGATAGGAAAACGATAAATGGAAAAGTTTCATGTCTATCTATTACCACTAATGAGCTGGCAGAAAGCAACTATGATGATGATGATGATGATGATGATGATGATGATGATGATGATTGTTTTTATGGTTTCTTAAATGCATCACTTACAAGTAGAACAACAACTGGCTATTATGATTTCATATTTAATATTGGAATGTGCAGAATATGACCTTGGCGATGATGCTCCCACTACATTTCGAGGCGTACGGTTGTCCTTGGACGCCCAGAGTCACATACTGCGGAAGTTGCGAGCACCGTCAAAGTGTGTCCAGTGCGACAGTTTGGTGTATCTTCAGGGTGCCGAGTGCGAAAAGGTCGGTCATGATGTAGAGTGCAGAATATGGCACCATATATTTTAATGTTCTTTCTTTTAAAAATATTCTAAATATTTGTTGTTTTATGGCAGTCTGTTATTTCATGTTGTATTTCAAAAAATATTTTATACTTTGTGGAAATGTTTCTCTTTTGTCTGCTCGTGGAATTTCGGTGCGATGTTTCGGCGTCCTCGATTGTTTTCTCGTATTGTCGGGTGATTGTTGAAGGTTTTCGTTGCAGTGTGGCGTTGCTAGTCACAAGAAGTGCCTGGAGTTCTTGAGAGTGAGTTGCAGTGGTCAAGCAGATGGGTCTCGAGGAGGAACGGGGACGATCATTTCACTCGACACTTCAATGAGGGAAGTGCCATTCATTCTCATCAAATGTATTCAGGAAATCGATCGGCGAGGACTCAACACCAAGGTTAGTTGTTGAACAGCCTCATTGATAAGCTAAGTAAGTAGGTAAGTTCTCCCCTTGAGTTTATAGTTTAGCGTTTTCATGAGCAGTGGGGCTTAGAAGCTACTTGTTCATAGACAAATTGAAAAATGATGCACTGGATGCTGATTGATTCTGTTTGAATTTATCTTTCTGTCAGAGATGTCTTTTGGTCCTGGCCTTGAGGGTTGAGTCCTGGTCCTGGTCCTGGCCTTGAGGGCTGAGTCCTTGTTAAGACCCCTGCTTTCTGTTCTGACTACAGAGATTTGTTGCTGCCGCTTCTCTTCTATGACCAACAAGTATTGTACTGTATTTCTCTGCATATAACACGTTTCCTTTTTACCATATAGCCTAATGCACACACACACACACACACAGATGTAAAAATATGCTACATACATCTGATACACGATATGAAACATGTATGCGATGTGTATACATAGGTGTTATTAGGTTTGTAAGGGTCTTCTACAGAATGCAGAATTTTAGTGGCATAGAATATTGTCTGCCTTCTCTGTTATAGGAATTTTTGTGTATGGTTTCTTTTAGGGAATTTATAGAATTTCAAGTGTTAAATCACGCGTGGAGCAGGTGTGCCAAAGCTTCGAATTCGAAACCAATGTTGACATCGGTGATCAGCCTCCGAACATCATCGCAAATGTTCTTAAGCTCTTCCTTAGACAGGTGAGTGAGCAAGCAATTCACCTTTATTGCTTCTGTTGTTGCTATTTTTGTGATCTTTGTACAGATCTGAAATTTTTTCCTTCATTCTGTTTGAGTATGATTTCACCTTTGAACTTTGGATCATCTTAGCAGATTTAGAATGTTTGCATAGACTGTTGTTGTTGCCATGGTGATATAATCTATTAATACCTTGCTGCTATATTTCAGTTACCTGAACCTCTGCTTACCTTCAAGCTATATGGGGACTTCATTGATGTAGCCAAGGTGAGTTTCAAATCTGTAGTACTGTCTTTGTTGATATACCTACAGTATATATCCGTATAATTAGTACATTGAAAGTGACATTTAAAAGTGAAAATGTTTAAAGAGTTGAAGAAGCTTTAGTGTGATGATTTCATGTATCACTCGATGGCTTTTTTGGTTTTCAAGAAGTACATGACATGCTAAAGGTTAAAAGTTATATCTTGTGATTGTTCATTATTAACTTTGTACAGCATTGAAATTATGGCAGACTTAGTGGAGTAGTGGTAGGGTTCTTGCCATGCATTCACAGGGTAGTTGGTTCGAATCTTACCATAGCCACTGCATAGCAATCTTTGGGCAAGTTGTTCACCCCTAACTGTCTGTGAGGAAGACAACTAGAAACCACCTTACTTATCTAATCCCAGGGTAGTTTAAAAGCCTTATGCCTTGGGGCAGAGAAAATTCATTGTCAACACCACCACCACCACCATCATCATCATCATCATCATCATCATCATCATCATCATCATCATCATCATCATCATCATCATCAATGAAATTATATAACAGCTGATAAGCAATGAAATCTTGCTTACAATTAAATTATGAAAACTCGAACTCTGAGTTGCCGTTATTGCCAGTTGCAGAGATGGAAACTGATGAAATAATTTTGAAATGCCGATGTGTTTCTTTAGGAGGAAGCACACTGCTCGAGCATCGCTCAGTTGCTCACTGCTCTCAATCAGGTCGTCGAGCAACTACCACCAATTTACTTGAAAACTTGCAACATGCTGATGCATCATCTAAACAGGTGATTAGTTTTAACAGCAGTATCAGTTTTAACCCCTTTAACCGGCTGTCCCGAGAATACTTGTCCATTTTGCATTACATTACAAATAAATGGCCGGTTAAGGGGTTAATGCTTTCACTAGTTTTCAATTAAATATATTTTAAAATTTGTCCTGGATTTTGTACTAATCATAAAACTGTGCTTTGCCCATATGCCCTGCTATTTGGTTATTTAATTATTTATACAGGGTTTCTAAAAATCACGAAATGAATCAGATGACGTCTGGGAACCTTGGAATTGTTTTTGGACCAACATTACTCAAACCAAAGTGAGAGTCATGCTAACAGTTTTTCATTAGTATCATGTTTATTCGCTAAGCTTGTCTTTGTGCCTTTTGCTGTTAAAATAAATATTCAAATTACTAAAGATCAAATTGCTGGTATAGATTTTGCTTATTTTTCTTTTCAGAAAATTGTTTAACTGTTATTCATTGATGCTTTAATCTTTAGTAATAATAATAATAATAATAATAATAATAATAATAATAATAATAATAATAATTATACTACTACTACTACTACTACTACTACTACTATAATAATAATAATAATAATAATGGGGTTTTCGATGGTTTAGTAATATGCGTTAGGCACCACTGTCACTCATGCAGTCCTCTATTCCACCTTCTGTCTGTCAAGTTTGCTATGCGTGTTACCTTTGAGTCTATATCTACAAAAACATTGCTGTTACATGTTTTACATGTGAGATTGGATAAAATATGGTGGTTCAATTCTTGAAAGAATTGATTTGATTTCAGAGATGGCGCTGCATCCATCAATTACCTTATTGAAACTTCCTATCAGACACGAATCGTTGAACTGATGATAGATCACGCCCAGGTGGGTGATAAACATGTTGCCTAATCTGTTGGTTTCAGTTATCGAGGTTACTGGCTTATGTTGTTGAATTTATTGCTTTTAGCTGTTGAAGACTTGATAATGGTATTATCACCCATTCTATTTAACATGGTATTGGATTACCTCGTGAGATGTCTAGAAAAGTGACAAACATCAAGTCAAATGATATACGGTATTTGGTTTAATGGTAATAACCTGAGCTGTAGTTCTAACTTACAGTAGAAGTGATATTTTGTCGCTTGTCATCACTTGATGATTCATCGCTAGTGAATGACCTAATGTTCATTAACAGCCATGCAATCCTTCTTTGCTTTTCTTCTGTTGCTTGGCACGATCCTGGATCCGCGGTCGTGTCAACAGGCGATATTTGGATCGGACGAAGGGCCGGCCCTTGAAGAAGCGCTTGTTATGAGGCATCCGTCGGCAGATGTGCGCCGGAAAAGACTTGCCGTCAGAGGTGTGTCATGTTATTTATTTACAGGGTGGTGCAAAAAACCGGACTAGTCACATCATTTAGGTTTGCATTTAATATAGTCCGTATTTTTTGCGCCACCCTGTATTTACGAAGTATTGGTTTCTTGGCGACCTGTACGTTTATATGAGCTGTTGATTTAATGGAAAGTTTCGTTAATTTTGCCATCTGCTTTTTGAATGTGGAAGTCACGTGAAACCAAGCTGTAGATGAAATTCAGAAAGGACATGGAAGATTTTGAATATTTTTGCTAAATATTTCAGAACTCGGAAACAGTAGTAAAAGGCTGAATTGGTCATCCAGTTATATATATTTTTTTCTTGTTTCCCCTGAAAGTTTTGACACTGATGTCTTTTGCTTTTAAGCATAAATTGAATGAGTGTTGTGGAATTGGAGATCAGCACTGCCCTCTGTGAACCTTATTGGTTCGGGATTGATTATGATTGACTTGACTAGAAGTGGTCAAGGAACGCCATTTTTGCCAGTGTACTGGTTGTCACTCGGTTTCGATTTTTGTGTTAGGTGAAAGTGGATCCGACAGTACCAGTCCGGGATATTCTTCATGGTAAGTAGTTGTTTTTCTGGTTTGCATAGTTTTGTGTATGTTTATTCTGAGGTTTTTCAAGGAGATTGTGATTCTAAATTGAGAGGAAAGACCTCTCAATGTGAAATCTACTGGAAACTTATTCACAGACCGCCTGTGAGTTTCCAGTAGATTTCAAATAGTCCTTGCAATAGTTACTGTGGTGAAGTGTTTTATTCGGGGCTTTTGATCATAAGGCTTTCAGTGAAAGGTCATTTTAAGCTATTAAGCATGAATCAGGTCTTTCATACAGTGATAGAGTTAATTATTTACGTTTAGTTTTCCATCCTTGGTTGTATTTACCACTTGCAGGTATGCCCCCGAAATTACACAGGATCTTCTGGGGGAGTTGGCAATGGAGCAGCCGCATTTCCTCAGCCTTCAGGAGGGTCATCTTCTGCCCTGTGAGTCCCCCACTCCAGGCCATCACACCGAGGAGCCCGCCTTCGGTCAGAGAGACAGAGCGACTGATGTCAAAGATTCCGATAACCAAACAAACAGTTCGATAACATCTGAGGAGAAAAGTATTAACCAATCACATTGAAGAAGTTTAGATTGGTAGCATTTTGCCATTCGTGTTGCTTTAATATCATTTGACAATTTAATTTTATCGGTTACCGTGTAGATTCAGAGTTGCAGAAGTTGTGTGTTCTGGGTGATTATTTAGTTATATACATCTTCATTTCTATGGCTATTGCTATTATTATTATTATTATTATTATTATTATTATTATTATTATTATTATTATTATTATTATTATTATTGCCTGTTTGGGTTCATCCATATATTATGTACGCACTGAGGGGGGAGTGGGGTTGGATTTAGGAGATTTTGCATATGTATGGTGTGCAAACGGAGGGTTGAAAATATGCCATTTTTGCTTATGTACTATATGGATGAGCCCTTTCTTAGCACACAGTACGGTAAGTCATTCACAAAGTGAAGAAATGTGAATGTGGAGCGAAAAACTTGCCCAAGGTCACTCATTACACAGTGGCTAAGGTCAGATTTGAACCAACCCCTCACCCCCCAAATTGCTTGGAAATAATCCTACTGCTACTACACTCTTGACAATTTTCACATTTACCCTTAAGGTGCCGGTACCAAGTATACTTACAATTGCATTACAGTTACAAAGTATTTGTTGTTTAAGGCTTTTAAGATTTATTTACATTTTGTATTTTATGAACTTTCTTTTTCAGATGGAATGACTTTGTAATGTAATATAATATGTGACATGTAATAGCAGAGGATTTGGAATTTTGATGTTGCAAAGACGTTTTATTGTTTTGACAATTCTGTTTATTATTTTTTAGTTTATTTCATGTGAATTGATTTAAGAAGCTTGCCAGCCTCTCATTTAACTGTGAGTAAAATTTTGCAAATGTGAATTTTCTGACATATCTATGTTCACTCCCCTCATGTTTTCATGTCTTTGTTTATTTTTCACGATCCGCTTTTAATCGATTGAATTCATTTTCAATTCTATGCCTTTAAAATTCACATGGGACGTGAAACAGGATAACATTTGTACCACACAGTTTGTTGAATAGCAAGCAGTCCACGGGGATTTTGTTGTTGTAGAATTTTGTCGAGATTTGAATTTAAAGAATGAGAAAATAACGTCACTGTGTACGCCCTGTAGTCGCCACAGTCATTGATTTTTAGGACAAAATTGACCTCTGTGAGGAGGAATTTAGTTGTATGTCATGACTTTGACCTGGTTTTTTTATTTGCTGGGTCTTTTGGGAACTAAGAAATTATTAAAGCTGCGATGAACTTTTTTGCAAGAGACATAAGGGTGGCCACAAAATGTTTGTTGGTCATGTGCCTCCAATGTTGGAATGCTAAAATGTCTGAGGTAATTGCAACATTTTGTTGTTTTCCTGTTTTTTCAGTTTTGATTAAATTCGGGTAAGTTGTTGTAGTTAGATTTTTTCAACAACCATCATTTTCTGGTCATCATTTCCTGCTGCTTATTTCGATTGGATTTTTTGCATGTGTTTTTTGGCTTTTAATTTCAGGCACTTTCTACTTTCCTCCGTTTGAATGAAAAGCTGCTGTGCAGTTATTGGGCTAGATGAGTGAAGAGCATTCCTCTGTTGAATGGGAGTCTTCATGAAGGCCACTTTATTTACATTGCAGCTGGGTTACCTTACAGCTGGGTTCAGTTTACTGATGTAACATTATTGTGGATCGGATTATGAGAATCTCTTTACAACACAATTAGTCTGTAGTATTCCTCCCATCATCCCATATCTCCTCGTGTAGTTATGCAGCAGAGAGACCGCTATGGGACTACATGGGAAGTTATGGCTTTCCTCATTTATGTATTTATATCTGTATCTTGATTATATTTATCATTTTCTGTATAGTCTTCATATTTTTGCATGTAAATAGTTTATTGTTTGTAGAAATTTACACATTGCTTGCATAAAATTGCATATAAAAATTGCATTTAGTTTTTGTATGTAAGTTTACATATACATATATCGTACAGTGTCGTGCATGAATTCAGAGATCTGCATGCAGAAAATTCATATTGTTTGTTGTAAAGTTGAAGCAAGATATTAACCCATTGGATACATGCCATGTATTGCATTTTAAGGAATAGGTATATGTTCCGTGCTTAATATATGGCTTGAAACTGGCTAGATTGGAGCAAATGCCAGCTAAAGGTTTATAGAGAATTCAAATATCGAAATATTTGCATCATTTCAAGGGTATCAGTCATTATGAAAGAACTATATATATATATATATATATATATATATATATATATATATATATATATATATATATATATATATATATATATATTATGTTGTTGTGAATACTCACTTCTAGATATTCTATAAAGGGCTCTGTGTAAATTGTTGATTGGCATATGTTACGAGTTGTTGCCATGACGATCTATATTCCATTCTTACTCTAAAGGTGCTGTTTTCAATGGTTGTGCTGGTGCTTTCATTTAACCTGTGCTCTACATTGTACAGCATTAGTTGCACTGTATCGGCTGGTATTTTGACTGCTCCTTGCTGGTCGTATATTATTTTGCATTTGACCTACAAAGCCCATGTGTTAATCTCATAAATATTACTGCATCTAAGATGGGGTGTAGGGAGTCCATATGAACATTTTTTGGAACCAGGTTCTTCTTCTTTGGAACTGGTGGCAATGTGATTTGACTGTCAAAGTGCTGTTTTTTTCTGGTATTTATTTACATTTGATTTTATTTATGCCATGTAATTTTCCAGTTGATGCTATTATTATGGGTAAGTTAAAATTGAATTACTTATAGCTCATCCCTTATTTTTAAGTCATTTGCATAGTTGGAGGGCTCAGTGTGTGTGTGTGTGTGTGTGTGTGTACATAGGTTTGTACGGTGAATGGTGTACCTTGATGACCTTTGTCTGATCCTCATTGCTTGGTGATCACTTCAGCTTGTATTAGGAGAAAAGAATATAGGAAATTTCCAAATCCTCTGACCACAAGAATAAAAATTTTCCTTAAAAATGTGCACCCATCCATAAAAATCCTGATTTATCTACTGTTCAGAGACTTAACAGTTTTGTTTTAGTCGTATGCTTTTGTGGAGTGCCTTGACTTCTTGAACGGCCAAATGAATTTGGACTTAATTTTTGAATGAAATTTTGTATTATTTGTAACATTTTTTTGTAATACTCACATTGTGAAGTGTTTTAGAGTTTTTTCTTAATTTCAAAGCAACATAATAGGAAAATACCTAGGGCCTTAGCTTAGAGATGTAAACTGAGTGTTACAAATGAAGTACTCTAGAGACCATGTTCGCTCTGAATGTGTAATCTCTGCAAATATAGATGCTATTCAATTTCTATTGATGGCACTTAGCCTATAGCCATTTAGCAATTGAGCAGTTTTTGTGTATTTAACATAGGCCTACTTAGTATTTGTTACGTGGTTCTGTATGAAGAATTGATGTGTTTTGTGATAGAAATTTGAATAAGTAATGTTTTTTAAGTATTGCAATGAAAGATCTGTTATGTAAAGTGAAACTCGAATGTCTAGTAGTGTATATGCAGTGTGATGAAACCAGTTGTATGGTTATGCTGTGCATGTTATTTGTGTACTAAGTGGCTGAGCAGGTTGGAGCTGCAGAAAGTTATTGTCATGTTCTGAAGACATTTGCACTGTGTGATATTAATATACAGAGTTGATGTTAATGGCATTGTACATAAATTGCATTGATTAACATATGACCTCACACATGTGTCTATATGTTAAAAGTTAAAACATTAATCTGGTTGTTTTCAGTGTGCAACATTTTTTTAATTCAAATAGACGGTAGATGACTTGGATTATGTTGTATTACTAGCAGCATTTATTTTGCTTTTGTTAATCAGTTTCTGTATGTCATTACTGCCTTATTATTGCCAAGATTGGCATATTTCTTAACAGAAGCTTTGAGTCGATTTCATATGCTGATAAAGAAATTTCCGTTATAAGTTATTGGGTGTTGTTAATTTTGCAAAATTTCTAACTATAAAAGAACTGATATTCTGCATTTGCCAGAGAAAGTTGTATAAGGTGTAATAACTGTCAGAGGGGGATCTGTGCCCTCGACTGACCCTCATACTTTGGTGCACCCATTCTAAGCAACTAGACTAGACCCGGTTTATGAGAAATAGTTGGCCCCATGCTTGGAAGTTGCCGTTTCAACCCCAACCCCTACTTGCCGAATCCTGGAGCCGCCACTGCCTGTGTAAAAATTTGCAACAGATTTTCTACCGAGCATAGATTCAACTGATGCAGTTAATGCACTGGATTTACAACTATCTTTTAGTTCCTAAATTTAATACAGTAAATGCTTATAATTAAAATACGTTGAAAATGAGATAAGATGTGTGCTGAACTCAGTCTGTGTATAAGGTTGTGCTATTATTTTTTGGGGTGGTTTGTTATATTTGGATCTTATAACAGATTAAATCTCTTGTTGTATCAGTATTGATGGAGGATTTTATTTCCGATTTCTTGCGTTGGCTTGATGTTGTGCTACAAAATCTGTTGTTAATTTGAGCTGTAGTGCAGTCTTTTTCATCATATAGTAAGGGCCTCTTATGTTACCGACAATTATTGATAAGGAAGGCTATGGTCAAGCATGGTGATTTTTATTCAGAAATTCGTTTCTAAGTCTTGCATGCTTACTGTTGCATGAAACCTAAGGTATTGTTGCTGATTCTTCGATTTGTTTTCTAATAAGTATGATGGTGACAATATTGGGTTGTGTAATGTGTATAAGGTTGACTGAATAAAACGATGACGGCTTTGGAAACTTTAATATTTGGTGAATTAATTGACATTATATCTATGTATTGTCACTTCCCAAGGATTCCAGTTGTAAACTGAAGTAAGTAAGTAAGTAAAATCGTATATTTCTATAGCGCTTTCAAAAGTAGCACCGAAGTAGCTAGCTACTTATTCCTAGGCGCTTATTCTTAAAATGAAGTAGCTATAACCAAGGTGAAGGTCATTCATGCAGGGTCATTTAATACAAAGGGTCATTGTGGTTAAGACGTTGCAGCTATGGAGGAAATGATTTTTTGACGAGAAATGATTTCAGTTTAGAAAAAAACTTGAGATGTTGCAAGAATGGAAGGAAATTGTGACTCAAAATTTGTTATTTGACCATGATGTCATAGGCGAATTTTATTAAAGGCTAGGGTAGGCTTAAGCCTACCTAACTAATCCCACAAAACAAAACAAAATTTCCATCAACACCAGGTCTGTCGCGTGCTGGATTGCACTCCCAGACCCCCATGCCACCCTACCCAAATATTAAACTCTAAATCCGCCTATGCATGGTGTAGACAGCACTGAAGCACTTCTCTTCAGCAAATCATTTCCTCCATAGTCACACAGTCGCACTATCCCAAACATGATGACCTTTTGGATAAACTGAACCTGCCTGACCACCTTTTGGCTATAGGTATTTATTATTATATAAACTATGGCGCTATATAAATTTACGAGATTGTACATAAGTCGACTCTGCCAAGAACTAGGAATGGGCATCTTATCCGTATCCCTGCTCGTCATGCCCCCGCTCTGTTTTAAACGGATGCTCAGCAGGGATCCAGCGCTGCGACTTCTAGGAAAGTGCCCGTATAATGGCCGTAGTGAGCGATCGGGATGCGAGGAAAGGAAATCGTATTTCGCCTAATTTTGAGCATTTTTAGTTATTTTAAAATTTATTTAAAAAAATGAATCGTTAAATTTCGAACGGTTTGCTTCTGTCGATCGATTTCCGAGGGATTTTAACCAACCCTCCCTTCTCCCGAGCATGACGCATCGAGAGGAGCAGCACGTCGGACCTTTCCGCCTCGAAAAGACGCTCGGCAAGGGACAGACTGGTATGCTTTATTTAGCACTAATAACGGTCTCCGCATTTACGGAAATCTGTTTGAAATGGCTGCTGCTGTAGAGCTGCTTTTTAGACATAAATGGAAAATTAGGTAATATTTATCGGTGTTACATAAAGACTTGGACACTTTCAAACATTAAAACCTGAATCCTCATTTCCTATAATTCCTGCATTATCTCCTCAAGTTTTCAGGTCTAAGCTTAAATCCTTCCTTTTTCTACAATCATATCCATAGCTGTAACAACCTAGCCTCACTGCCCTTTGGATGTGGACTATTGCCTGGCTGATAATAGACCTTCCCCATAGATATTTTAAGAGAGGCTGAGCGCCTAAGAATAAGCAGCTACTGTTGTGCTGCTTTCCAAGGCGCTATAGAAATCCACGAGATTTTACTTACTTACTTTTTTTAAAGAACTCAACTGAATAATGATGATAGCAAATAATAATTATGTGCTTTTATAGTGCCTGCTTTAATAATCTAAGAGTAGCCCAAAAATGGATAGTACTCGAACAAGACCAGGTAACTCCAGAGATAAATCAGTGGGAAACTGGGAGGCAGATTATGGACTAATCAATTAGCTAAAATCATTTAACTTCTATGGTGCCACTGTAATGTTTCATTTGACATTTTGTTAGGTTGTGTTGATATTAATGATGTGTTATAGGTTTGGTAAAACTGGGAATCCACTGTGTTTCTGGGAAGAAGGTGGCGATTAAAATTGTCAACCGAGAGAAACTGAGCGAATCAGTTTTGCTGAAGGTAGGTCAGTCCACAAGCTATGCAAACGTAACTTTTCACTGTTTTCAGATCTCTGGGTGCTTTTTTTTCAGTGGTGCTATGAATGTGTAATAGTGTATTGATGAAAGAGGATATGTTGACTAAGTTCCTGTGATGACTTGTTGAAGAGTATTTATTTGTAAGATAGAAATGGTTGCATAATTTTATTCACTCCTTCATTCATTTCATATTGCATAATCAAGTGCTGGTTGAAATTATAAGTTGAAATAGAGGACCATATGCACAGTGTGTTTTTTAAATATGAAAACATCAATGTGGTATTTGAGAGTTAGATGGGTAAAATCAGACCAGTGGGTGAAGAATTTGTTGCAGTATTGTTTCATTATGCTGAATAAGTTAGTTAAATAAGTTAATGACAAAATTATACTTCTCCCATGCTGTGTATAGAGTTGACCAATGGGGAAAATCAGAAAGCAGACTAGAAATTTCTCCCTTCCCCTACAAATGCAACACTGGTTAAATAGCTGTTAATAGTAGTAGTAGTAGTAGTAGTAGTAGTAATAGTAGTAGTAAGTAGTAGTATAGTATTATTATTATTATTATTATTATTATTATTATTATTATTAAATTCATTACAGAGAAGTTTTGTAGCGGTGCAGTAGCGCTTCACTGAATTGTGGGCTCATGGCTTAATCTTACTCTTGGGTTCAGAGCCGTGTGGTTCATGTTGCTATTGTGCAGATGCAATGGGTAAACATTGGCTAGGCTCTATTTATTTATAATGACGATTGCTTTTTGCAGTACTATTGCTTACGATGACTTTTTTGCAAGAACTTTGTTCTGGTGACAGGTGGAGAGAGAAATTGCGATTATGAAGTTGATTGAACATCCGCACGTTCTTGGTCTTTACGACATTTACGAAAACAAGAAATATCTGTATGTTTTCGTGAATACCGTAATGAGTCATTGTTGCTGATTAACGAAACAGCTGAATATTTGAGTCGTATTTGATTAGGCTAATCATTTTGGAATGGTCCTTTGTAACCACACTCTGCATTTGTTTAGACCTCTTAGTAGTGTTTAGTCTCAGCAGACTTGGTTTATTCTACGGTATGGTGTTGGATGCTAAAACCCAAAATTTTAGATTTCATCTGGATTTGCCCTCAAAAAAATAATGGGAGGCTAACAGGTCTCTTGAACTTCAGCAAATTGAACACTGGTAAAATTGTGATGAACATTGTATTTTCTTTTTAGCCAGAGTTGGTTTCTTTGTATTTAGGAAGTCAGTAATGTCCTCCTTCACTGCCCCTGGCCATCGCTTGTTGCTCTGTTGCTTTGTTGAGGTTCAAGAGAGAGAATGGTTTTGTTTGATATTTTCTGTTAGCTATCTTGTCCTAGAGCATGTTTGTGGAGGTGAGCTATTCGATTACCTGGTTAAGAAGGGACGTCTAACACCCAAAGAAGCTAGAAAATTTTTCCGACAGATTATATCGGCGCTTGATTTTTGCCACAGCCATTCCATTTGGTAAATATTATTATTATCGTTATTATTATTATTATTTTATTATTGTAGGTCACAGGTTCTAATACAGCTATTATTATTATTGTTATTATTATTATTATTATTATTATTATTATTATTATTATTATTATTATTATTATTATTAGTGTTTTTCTATGGCCATTGTTACTGTTGTTGTTGTTGTTGTTATTATTATTAGTGTTTTTCTATGGCCATTGGCATTGACTTGGATGGAAATGTGGTAGACCCAGCCACTATACCTTCCCCCTTCAATATAGTAATCTTTTAAAAAACAAGAGGCTTAGCCTAGAGGCCTAATAGAAGTTTTTGCTTGTCGTATGTCTATGCCACCATTTTAGTAATGTGCTTGGCATCAATCGATGGTTGAATTGTAATTCCCCATTGTCAAATCCAATGATTCAATCCAATTTTCTGATCCTGGTTATGGCGGATAGGCAATGGAGAACGTGTACGTTTTGAGTCTTGGCTTACCATTAGGCAGAGCTGGTCAAATATTAGATATGGAGCAGATTTTCGCGTTGTGAAATTTGATCTTTTGTTTTTCCCGGCTGTGTAGTGCAGTTTCGTATTATTGCTTTCAGTTCTCTTGTCGGTGTTTTCTCAGTCTACCTGTTGCTTGGCTGTTTCAGTCATAGAGACTTGAAACCGGAAAACCTTTTGCTGGACGAGAAGAACAACATACGTGTCGCCGACTTTGGCATGGCGTCGCTCCAGGTGGAAGGATCAATGCTGGAAACCAGTTGCGGGTGAGTTTACGTATCGGTGTTTATTTAGACGTGGCATTATCGCAGTTTTCATTGCAATGGTCACGTGACCTCTGTGTTTATAAATGGATGTTCACATCTGTAAGGAAGTGAAACTGTTAGTTGAGATGAGAATGTTCTGAAAGCATTATTTTCTAATGGTAATGTTATTTTGGTTCTTCAGGTCTCCTCACTATGCATGTCCCGAAGTAATCAGGGTGAGATAGCTACTTGGAATTTTTTCATTTATTTCTTAAGAACCAAATCTATATTAATTGGAGACAATGTCTCAACATATCAGGAATTTTGTAGAATATGAAGAAAAATGTTTTTAATTATTGATCATTCTGTAAGGAGAGAATGTTGATGACTATAACATCTTGCCAAGAAAGGATTTGTACAAATAATTTGGTTTTGATTAGTGAGAGAAATGAGCAAAATCCAATTCTAAAAGTTTTATGAATTTTATTTTGCTTAAATTTTCTTCCAGGGTGAAAAATACGATGGTCGTTGTGCAGATGTGTGGAGCAGTGGAGTTATTCTGTATGCACTTTTGGTGGTAATTGCAATTTTGTTTTC
Source organism: Metaphire vulgaris (assembly GCA_018105865.1). NCBI lineage: Eukaryota > Metazoa > Annelida > Clitellata > Crassiclitellata > Megascolecidae > Metaphire > Metaphire vulgaris. Next base: position 14,626,415 of record CM030851.1, read on the forward strand.
TTTCCTGCATTTAACTTTATATTATAATATCTAGATTTCCAATTTTTTTGCGATTCTCTTTCAGATAGATACATTTCATGTCCAGTAAATTAAAGAATTTAAAGCATAGTTCTCTTATATAAAAACACTGACTTTTCTCATAATAACTGGTTCCCTGTTAGGTGCTAACTTTTAAAAGTTTTTAAAATGATAATATAGCTGGTTCCCTGTAAGACCTAGTTGCATGCAGATTATTATTATTATTATTATTATTATTATTATTATTATTATTATTATTATTACTAACATTTCTGGAGTGCAAATAATTGTAAAGCAGCAAATGCTTGTGCTTTTGACCTCTAGGGTGCCTTACCATTTGACGACGACAACCTAAGGCAGTTACTGGAAAAGGTGAAGAGAGGTGTTTTCCACATTCCGCACTTCGTTCCGCCCGACTGTCAGAGCCTTCTTCGCGGAATGATCGAAGTAGACGCGCAGAAACGACTTACCGTTAGTGGCGTGCAGTATTTTGTCTATTTATATATTTCTCTTTTCAGAAGTTCAAGCTCTTCTTGACTGAGTCAATGTATTTATTGATGCCTGCTTTTCAATATGATGGAGCTATTGAAATTAAAATATTCATAATTTGTTTTTCAGCTTGAACAGATACATGGCCACTCGTGGGTTGTAGCGTAAGTACTGCTGGAACTTTCTGTGTATTCAACTACCAAGCTTCTATGGCGCCGCTATCGTAATGCCTAGGGCATCCACCAATGGCACACTGATTCCAGTCCAAATGCTTACAAATGGATGTTCTCCTCGGTGTATACCAGATAGTGTTACATATGTATAAAATATTGCTAATATTTTCTGAAGTCTGTGTCTGAAATGGTAAATGAAGCATATGCAAAATTGAATTAATTGAATTTGCTAGGTCTGGCAGCATTGTATAGCTATAGTCCATTGTGTTTAGGAATGGCCTTGTAACTCATTACTTTCTAGAGTTTGCGGTAATGCCTAAAGAATGTTTTGTGGTGTAAATGAATATACAGACAAACCTGGTTAAAGTCAGCTTCAGGAACTGTTCAAATTGTGCGATACTAAGTAAAATTGATGCAGAAGTTACAGTAAAGCTCTGTCTTTGGTTGTGGCATACGTTCGTGAATGCTGTGACGTTTGGTAGAATGACTTGTCGTCTATTTGACTCTGACCATGTTATTTTCAAAATAATACAGTGAAACCTGTTTAATATCATGGCATTTCAGCATAAATGTTATACATTCAGTATTTGTAATGCCAATCACTGTTTAAGACCCAGTCTCTGGTATTTAATTTTTGGGGTGGAGGTGGAGGTGGAGATGACTGTGTGTGTGTGTGTGCACTGACTAATATTGTGTGCATACTTTGTATGCTTTCCATGTTCGTGTCTTGTGTGATTCTTCACTGCAGAGGGCATTGTAAAGAGGAGTGGATGAAAAATTCCTGTTTACCTCTTTGGTTCAACAGCATTTAATGCATACATTTTGTGATTGGTGTCAAATAGCCAAGTAATCTGTTGAGGCTAATATTTCATGGTTGATTTATTTCTTGGCATTGTTGTTTGTACTGTACCTACAGTACTGCTCAAAAAATTGTGAACACATGTGGATTTCGAAGCAAAACGTATTTTTTCTACTGTATTTTTTCATTAATGATATTATTCTACGATTGATGTATTGATGTACAGAAGGCTATAGATATGCAAAAATAGTTGACCATTTTTCGTGGCATTTCGAACGCTCTAAAATAAAATTGAGACAGAATATACTGATTATTCTAGTACGGTTTGATGCAATGTAGATGGGGACACAAGTAACTGTGGATGAAATTCGTTTCATCACTGTTCTGAATGTTTGCATATCTATAGCCTTCTGTACATCAATCGTAGAATAGTATCATTAATGAAAAATACAGCATTGGTGTTCTTGGTTTTCTTGGTTGTGATTGCAATGTTTTAACAAGCCTTAAACTTTGTTTTGCTTCGAAATCCACGTGTGTTCACAATTTTTTGAGCAGTACTGTATAGTTTGATCACTGAATTTCTTTCTGTGTTTTGCTTTAAATACCAAAATGGCACTATAGAAGTTCATATGCTATGATCTTACCTGTGATTCTGTGATATCCAAGCTGCGTTGTGAAGTCTTTGTTTGTTCTGTTGAATAAAACCGTGTTTGTGTGGATCTGTAGGGGCTCTAAGCACAACACTGGCTTAGAGTTGCCCATGACAGAGATCGTCCAGGTACTGCAGAGAGATCGTGAAATCCATCTGAACACATTTCACAGATTAAATTTCTAACCTGTCTAGGAACCTGGTTGAATGTTATCATAAGCTTGTATGTGATTGTTTTTTTAACTTGAAGCATGCTTATTAGGGCTGCACCGGTTTTTTCAATTTGAGCCAGAGCCGTATTTACAAATAAATGGTCCTGAACTGCAGAACGCGATCGGTGTCATAGTGGTACATAGAGAGCTATATTGACGGTTCAACTGAGCGCTAACTTTACTAATAAACTATTGTATTTGTTATTAGACTTATTTTAATCAGAAAAATTATTCATTACTCATTAAGTAATTAATATAATTACATGTTAAAGTTTATGACTGCACTTAGTACTTAGGGTGAAACTGTAAAGAAAATTCCCATATGTAGGCAGTACAGATCTGGCCAAATTTTGGTGGGGGCCGGATTTGTGAAAATGGCCGGAATTTGGCTTGGTCAGGGCCCAGAGTTCCATGCAGCCCTAATGCCTATGTTGTGCACTTAATGAGTTGAGTAGATTTATTGATTTCAAGTATGCTGCTTATCAGTGTGTGGTATTTGTATTATGTGGAAGGTGAACTTTCTGGTTACTACCTACTGACTTGGCCACTCTTTGAATACATGTGGCAAGGGGGAGAACTGGGGAAGTGGCCATCCTTCCACACCCACTGGTATGGACTCAAAATCCACCGTGGTCCATTTTGGTCTCAAGCTTGTTGCTTTCTTCTTTAGCTGTAATGCCGTGTCAACAGACAGGACTTACACCTTGCTCTTTGTCTGTCTTTAGCTTCTACTGTCAAGTAGAAACATACTGTTGATGCCCTCTAATTGAGTAGTCTTTATGATTCATTCATGGTTTTCTTTACATTAGTCTTTTGTTTTTGAATGATCATATTTTGAGTCCAGGGTATCATATTTTATTTGACTGGGCTGCAACTGTTTCCTTTTTCATATGAGCATCACATAACCTGCTTTTTTGTTGATTGCAGAATGTCTTGATTATTAAGGGTAACTACTGAGTACAGTAAAGATTACTGGCAGTGATAATTTCGTGATTGAAGCTGTATTTTGTTATTTTCCTAATCATTTGCTTGAATTTTAAGGCTGAACATTTGTTGTTAGTGCCATCATCTCTGTGGTGCAATGTTCTCGTTTGTATTGGTTGGATGTATGCACATAGGCGGATTTTGAGTTTAAGATTTGGGTAGACTAACGTGGGGGTCTGTATGGGCAACTCATATAGAACGTATTCTTTTATAGGCCTATAACTTTTGATATCTTGGGAGGAGGGACTAAATCTTTGAGTTGGTTGGTCCAGAGGGTTAGCACCTTCTACTGAAATACGCAGAAATTGCTACGTATTAGAAAATTTTCTTGTATGTCAATGACTATTTTTTGTGTATAGCCGTATGGGCAACTCATATAGAACGTATTCCTTTATAGGCCTATAACTTTTGATTTCTTTGGAGGAGGGACTAACTCTTTTAGTTAGGTGGTCCAGAGGGCTAGCACCCTCTACTGAAATAGGCAGAAATTGCTACGTATTAGAAAATTTTCTTATATATCTCAATGGCTAACAAAAGAGGCTTAGACAGACCTGATGTTGTTGGAAAAACAATTTTTGTTGTTGTTTTGGTTGGATTTGTTGGGTAGGCTTAAGCCTATCCTAGCCTTTAATAAAATCCGCCTATGCGTATGCAAAGTTATACATTGGATTATTTTTGCATTTAGGGATCAGGGTTCGTTAGAGTTAGAGCTGCCAATGTCACAGGCTGTTCAGGTATAATGTGTTGTCAGTTCAGAGCGCGTCTGTTGTGCTGTGCTGTTCCTGTCGTACACCAAATCCTTTCCCCTCTGCTTCCTTTTCTGTGATTTTCTGTTTTTAAATGTTTCTTATGGTGTTCTTGTAGAAATTTAGTTGGGAGCAACTTTGTAGCATTGTATGTATTTGTGTTTTTCACCAGCCTGGTTTATATACACTTTTCCCCTTGCATTTTGCATTCACGTTTATGTACTTCACCTGCATTCTGCACTGAATGGTGAATGTTGATTGATGAGTGCGTGTCTCATATGATTGCTTGTTTTGTTTTTAATAGCACACATTTTCTATTTTATTTTAAGCCTTATGATTTTAGTTTTTTCATGTGGTTGTCACAGTTGATTTTAGGCTGTCTCTCACTATCTTGTATTTGAATATTTTGGCAAGAATCTGATGTTAGTAAATTATATTGTAATCTGATTTAGACCATGGCTGTTTAATATCACAGGACGATTCATATTGCAAACGTTTTTTTACAATCTTTCGGTGTTACCGCTGTGAAATAAAATTTCAGTTTCGGTGGAATGCAATGACTGTCCTTAATAGCATAGTTTGGAATTTCATATTAAATATAATCAGCATCATATATATTTTGATTCAAAACAATGATATTTGTTTTATATATTTATCGTTAATTATGATGCATCATTCATTGGTGGATATATTGTTGCAATGCTAATTAATGATTGCAGGTTCAAATTGAAACTAGGCCATTGTCTATTGACCCATGACTGGTATTCTAGTGCTTTGGAGAGGGTTGTAGTAGAACAGTATTTGGATGTGTTTCATTTTGTTTAGATGTTAAAGCTTTCAGTTTTTAGCATATTGAAGTGCATGATGTCATTTTTGTTATTTGTGAACATTTAATGGTAGCTTCCATTTTTTTCAACAATATTTTATCTTGGCCACATCATTGATTTTGTATTTTTTGCTTTATGATTGTAGAATTTCTAGTTTAATGATAGTGTCACCGAGAATGGTGAAATTGACTTGTCTTGTGTGGCATGATAGAGATTTGTAAATTGTATGCTGGAAGCAGATAGCTTCTGAATCATCATTTAGAAAATAATTTTTCTTGTGACAGGTTCTTTAATCTTTAATCTATAAAGATATCAAAAATAAAGTCATTAAGATGTATATGCAAATTTTAGATGTTTAGTTATGAGTAGTTTTAATAGTCAACTTTGCTACTGACTACATAATTAACTGCTTGTCTGACTGTACAGATGGCATTTGGTGTAAGGGTAATTTCAGTTGAACTACAGAGCTCTCTAATTAAAAAAAAGATTAGGAAAAGTCTGTAGAGAGGGAATCGGATACCAATGGGAGGCTGCTTAACCTGTGGTTCATGATGATGCTTATAGTGATGATGCCAGTATATTTGTCAAATAATTTCTCAAAATTGTAAGATCACATAAATTTGTTTATCTAAGATTTTTATGAATTTTGAAGTTTGATATTGTAGATTTGTTGTATTAGTGGTAATTTGTGAAATCAGTTCTGTGCTTTACATTCCAGTGAGACTGTGGAACAAAATTTTACCTTAGCTTGAATAATAAGCATGTGCATAAAACCTATGGAGTTAACAGTTATGCTTATGATTCTCATGTCTACTGGTTTCCCATTATGTCTACTGGTTTCCCTTCATGTCTACTGGTTTCCCCTTCATGTCTACTGGTTTCCATTTTTAGACTTCTGTGATTCCTTCCGTGGAAGACATTGATGCGGATGTTTTGTCCACAATGAACTCCCTGCAGTGCTTCAAGGATAAAGAGAAACTGGCCAGTGAATTACTCAGCTCCAAGTAGGTCTCGATGACTACGATTCTACACAATCTAATATAGCCTTAAACTTCTATAGCGCCACTTCATAATGCATAGGCGCATCAGCCGAAGGCACACCAGCTCTCACAGTCACACACGATCCAGGTCAAATCCAGCCTATGGTGGATAAGCCAGGCGAGAAAAATGAGTTCTTAAAATCTTGTTCTAATGATAGTTCTTGGTACTAGTGCTTTCTCAGGGGCTGTCCCCAAACTCTGAAACTCATTGCCTCAGCCTCAAATGAGGCTGAGGCAATGAGTTTCAGAGTTTGGGGGACAGCCCCTGAGAAAGCACTAGTACCAAGAACTGTCTGGGGGTTTAGGTGAAAGAACTAACTACATATACATTATATATCTGCAGTTCTTAAGATTATATAATCAATTAATATATTTATTTTTATTTAGTTAGTTTATATATTTATTATGACTTAATAAATAAATATTTTTATTATGATTGATCTACATGAAATATATAAGACTATAGCTCTGATGGAGAAACTTTTCTTTTTAGAATCCATTTGTATAACCTGCCCATGTATGACAGTTTTACCTTAATTGCCATTCAAGTGAGACTTTGGGACAGAGAAATTTAGAGAGGGTTATGCCCCCCAAGAAATATTTTGACTGTTTTAATTTGATATCAGCAATTCAGCATATTGTCCTTTGGTGTCATCACTATATATATATTGAGCGCCTCTGAGTAGAAATAGAGGTGCTATACAAATTGTAACATTACATTACATTACACCTGTTTTAATCACCAATGTTTTCATCTATAGAGAAGTCTATCTAAGAATCTAAGTAATATCTAAGAATCCAAAATTGAATAGCAAACATTATCTGGATGTAAGCAAATTCCATGAAATTTGGAGTGGCAATGTTAAGCATGTCAAATTTTGAATTGATTCAAACATATTTCTACTTTCAGGCATAACACAGAGAAAGTAATCTACTTTCTGCTTTTGGACCGAAAATTACGAAAACCAAGTAACGCAGATGAGGAAGACATAAAGGCAAAGTCTGAAGCAGGTGATGTTAAGGCTAATCTAATTGAATGGTGATATTGATCTCATGTTTAGGTGGACCAGACTTATTCCAATTTCATAAACAAATTGTAATAGAATATTGATATATGTTACATGTATATGGTTTCCACTCTTGACTTTAATGCTTTTGAGACATGTGCTGTCCTAATGGTGTCCTAATAGCAGCACTGGTAGTCAGCTGAACTTGAACCGGGCTAGGCTTTTATAACTTGTATTTATGATGATATTTATTTATGTATTTAGCAGTTAGACTTTTGTTTATTTAACTCATGCAATGTTTTAATCTTTCCTACATTATCCTACGGTGTAATTTAGGCTGACTTACTTTGGTTTTTTCTCTCTTTGGTAAAAGATTGTTGTTGCCGTTTAATTTTCAGCCGATCCACCGCGGAAAAGAGTTGACGTGGTGCAACTGGAGCACGACAATGGCCAGCCACGTTTGTCACTTGGAAGTCTTAGTGAGGGATCACCGGTCGCCCCAAGACGGGCACTTACTGTTCAACAGCTGTGGGTCACAGTTACTCATTTATTTTATATCTATTTAATAATAATAATAACAATAATAATAATAATAATAATAATAATAATAACAATAATAATAATGCAAGCAAAAGAAGCACATCTACAGCAATGACTAATGGTCCTAGAATTTAATAATAATAATAATAAGAATAATAATAATTGAATTGTGATATTGATTTCTTGTTTAGGTGGACCAGACTTACTCTAATTTCATATACAAATTGTGATAGAATATTATTGTATATATATATATATATATATATATATATATATATATATATATATATATATATTATGGGTTCCCACTCTTTACTTTAATGATTTTATTATTATTAATTATTATTATTAATGATTATTAGTATTATTATTATATCTATTTGCTGGCATACTTTTTGGAATTACTTGTTTTGTAATTTCTTATTTCAGGCATTAGGTTTGAAGTGCCATAGTGAAAGAGAGCAAACATAATACTAACAGCTAACTCTCATTCACTGATTTTCAGTATTAAAGATACTTGGATATCTTGCTTTAACCCTTTGGCGCCTTAAGGCTGACATTTCAGCTTCGTAGCATATCAGTTGTATAGATTGTCGAACCGAAAGGGTTAATGTTGGAGTCTCGGGTGTGGTGCTGATGATAAGTTTGATCTGATGTTCTCTTTCACCTGTGCAGCAGCCGTAAGAACAGTCTGCAGAACTGCAGCGCACCTGTGTCGCCGACGACCAGTCCTCGCCCGGTTATGCGCCAGAGCTCGCACCTGCAGACCTCGGCGTCGGATACTCCTTCGGTTACTCCTCCCGGATCGCCGTCTGTCGGGTCGGCCGCCTGGAGGTCCCGTCTCCACACCATCAAAAACAGCTTTCTTGGCTCACCTCGTTTTCACAGAAAGAAGCTTCAGGGTCAAGCGTGATTCAACAATCCCTCTAGAACATTTATTTCCATATAATTTTAAATTTTTGATTGGTTATTAGTAGTGGTAGTAGTAGTGGTGGTTGTAGCAATAGTGGTAGTAGTAGGTAGTGCTAGTAGTAGTAGTAGTTGTAGTAGTTGTGGTAGTTGTAGTAGTTGTGGTAGTTGGCTATTATTATTATTATTATTATTATTATTATTATTATTATTATTATTATTATTATTATTATTATTATTATTGGGTACTAGTTGTTGTAGTTGTTGTTGTAGCAGTTGTTGTAGTTGGCTAGTAGTAGTATTATTATTATTATTATTATTATTATTATTATTATTGGGTACTAGTTGTTGTAGTTGTTGTAGTAGTTGGCTAGTAGTAGTGTTATTATTATTATTTTTATTATTGTTATTATTGAAGGCATGATTACCAATTTACCGGTGGTGGTAACTCGTTTGCAATTGGCTCCTTGAACACAGTGCAGTTATAGAAGCATTGATTGCATTTTCTGCTTTGCTTTGAGTATGACGTATGTATTAGTTGGTGATTGTGTTCATGCAGTGCCCTACAGAGAGTCACAGCCTTTGAGAAATTAGGTCGCTATGGGGTGGCTCGGGTAAGATTTGAACCTGCTGTCCTCTGGTTGCATGGCAAGAATCCTAATGCTACTCCTCCACGCCCCCAGTTGCATTGAATCGGGTGACATTTTGCTGTACATGTTGCAGGTAATGTGGAGACGTAAATAGTGCATAAACCAGGGTAAGTTGTGGGGTTTGTTTCGTAGTTTTTTGTGTTTTTCTGGAACTGAGTTGTGTTTTTTTCTGTGTTTTAGTTCCATCAGGAGAAGACCTGTTGAATTCTGCTGGTGAATCATCCAGCGAGTTAGTAGCAGTATTTTTATTTTACCTTTTGAAGGAAATCCGCTAACTTAGCTTGTAGTATATTACTATGATTGATTAAGATCTGCTTTTCTAGCTTTGAATGATGAAGTATTCCTGTACCAGTTTTTATTCCTTCATCTTTAAAACATTGAAAATTAATTCACTTCTTAATTTTGATATCTGCTGTGTCTTCGCTGCAGATTTACCAAAAGGTCTTGGTTTGGCGCACTGATGGGCACAGAGCACGAAGAACACTGCTTCATAATGATCAAGGACAAGAACATCGGCCAGATCAAGGCCGATCTCATCCATGCATTCCTTTGTGTGAGTCGTACATAGTCGTTTGTCTTTGTTTGGATGGGAGAACTGTATTTTGGAAATGATCGGCGCGGGTCGACGCTGATTTTTTTTGACGCATGTCGTACTTGTGTACTCCCAGATGCCCGACATGAGTCACAGCGTCATGTCGCCGACGTCGTTTCGGGCAGAGTACCACCGGAGCGGCAGTTCGTCGATGTTCACACGGAACATACGTCTGCAGGTCGACGTGGCACCAGTGCAAGGAAGAGGACGATGGTGATGAGGACACGCAGCTGCACTGCCTCACGTTCACCCTTCTGTCCGGTGAGATTCAGGAATTTGGATTTGCCAACTTTCTCTGCTGTTCATTAATTCAAATTAATTTTTGAGGGCAGGGGAAGTTGTCTTACTTTACTTACTCATTACAATAAGTCACCTTAATGAAATGATGACGTTGTTGTTGATGATGATGATGAGGAGGAGGAGGAGGAGGAGGAGGAGGAGGAGGAGGAGAGGACAGATACAAGAACAGTGACAAAGGTTACAGTGGTTTTAGTAGATTTGCCATATTTCATTTACCACAAATGAGTCTTGTATAATATAATTATTGACTGGCAATGGGGGATTATCATAAAGACATTAACACTACTACTACTACTACTACTACTACTACTACTACTAATAATAATAATAATTATTATTATTATTATTATTATAATTACCAATCACAAATATATGTCTGATAAAAAACTCATGCTTTTGCTTGTGCATTAGTAAAACGGCGCTATAGAAGTTCCTATTGTATGCAGCGTTAATGGTTGGTTTTGTGTGTGTGTGTGTGGTGTCAGGTCCTTCTCGGCGTTTTAAACGTCTCTGTGAGTTGTTTCAGTCAATGTTGATGTCAGTCAACAGAGGGCCTGCCACTGCGCGAAGGATCAGCTCCGATTTGGCCAGCAACAGCTCGTCATCATCGTACAATTCCATCGATCGCATGTCACCCACGCCTTCTGATGATGTACGTGACATCTGGTCAAATTTAACCCTCCGTTTGGAACTTCTTGAATGCAATCTTCGTCCTGTGGCAGCGTTTTAAATTCTTAAATACATTAATACATTACATGTTAAAGTGCTCTTGGTGTAAACCTTAGCTTTGTCTTACTGCGCTATAGAAATTGTTGGTAAATAAATGAATAAATTTAACTGCAGAGGGTGAGGGCGTGATACATTTTGTATGTTAAGCGGTTTTCTGATTTATGTTTTTTTCGCGTGGAACCTTGAGGAAATTTTTGGAAAATTAGATCATTACTGTTTTGAAAATCTCTTTTATTTCTTGTTTCAGTGTTTTGAGAAAAAGGCGGGCAACCAGTCAACCCAGGGTTTTACCAACGGTCGCAAAGGGCTCGGTGACTCTCAAAGCGGCGCTACAGGTGGCAGCCATGACCTCAAGCTCTGACCTGAATAATTGTGCTGACCTCTTGACTGACCTGCCCCAGTCTTTGAATGATGGTTGATTACAACTGTAATTGGATGACAGCTTACGCCCTGGTAGACATATCTGTATAGCGATATCCCAAGAGTCCACTATGTGTAAAATAATGCTTGTTTCTGCCTGCCTAAGGTCTGTCATGTTGGGTAGTTGTCCGTATAGGTTGTAACAACAGACTGCTTTCACGGTGTTTCCATGGCAATTTGCTTACAGCAGCAGAGTGTGCAGTCTTGGATAGGTCGACATGCCCGAGGAACTTGTTGAGATGTTTGGTTGTACGTGCAAATATCACTTGGTCACTTGGGTCGACCGGATTGAATTTGATATTAGCGTTCATCCATATAGTACGTATGCGAAAGTCATATTTTCACCCCTCCCTCGTAGCACACATAGCGTACTGACGGCCCCTCAGTGCATATGTACTATATGGATGGACCCTTACTTTGTAGGAAAGCTGCTTTCTCTGTTGAGTTGTTCCCATGTAATCCCATTGGCAATGTAGAATCGATGGTTTGGTATGACTGCAATTGACTTTTACTGTACATTAAGCTTAATTATGCTTTGTTTTAGAAATGTCTTGGCCGAATATTATGCAGATGCGATGTACATAAGGTTTTTTGGTCTCTTGACCGATCTCTTGTATTCACAGAACATTCATTGATAGCTGAGAACAAAAACCGTGTTTTATAATTTAGGAGGTCTTTGTCCTGTTCATTGCTTCATTTTTGTCTATGTGATATTGTGATTGTACACGTAAGTGTTGCAGATTTATCGTAAAACTTTTGACTGATTATATATTATCACAGCATTCAGAGATCAATGACAATTTTTGGAGGCAGATGCTAGTGTTCTATGAAATTTAAATTCTTGTGTTCTCCGCGTGTTTGTAGATTCTTTCTACTTTTGTTTTTTTTCTTTGTGCTCTGAACTAGTCACTAAGAGCTGATACTTGCAGTTATCGAAGTCGATCGATTGTTGCAACACTGATTGTGGTTTTCATTCTCTTGCGATTTTCTGTAGAGAAGTACATTACACACTGCTCTGTTATCTGGATAATCATTTACATTGTCATCTTTGCACCAGCCATGCCCAGAAGCATGTATGACGTGCCACAGTCGTTTGAAAAGGTTAATTATATGCATCCCTGACATTGATATGCATCTATTTTCATATTTTGCGATAGGAAATATGGCTGCATTGATATAAGTAGGACATTTCAGTAGAACGATTCTAGGTGAAAGATCAGTCACCAGAGGGAACCCACTTCTGTGGAATTCCCTCCCGGACTTCGTCACTAATTCGAAATCTATCGATCAGTTCAAGAAAAATCTCAAGACACACTTGTTTAGTACGTCGTATGATGGCTAACTCTTCATTGTAAAGCACTCTTGATTTAGGCGTATGCCTTGTTATAGGGCTCTATAAATTATCAGATAATAATAATAATAATAATAATATTTTGTGTAAAAAGGGCACAATCGGTTGATATAGAATATACAGCTGAGTTATTTAATATGATATCTATGGAAACATGTGTAAAGATCTCTTTGTTTTCTTATTCTATTGCATTAGAGTTGTATAGTACATATGTAAATGTAAGTTTTATTAGCAATTAATTGCCTTAGGAATTTAAATATTAAAATGATAATGACATTGACACTGACATTGCTGATTTTGACTGAAAGTGCTTGTCATTGTTGCTTTGCTCTTTCTCTGTGTGTCTCTCTATCTGTCTTTCTGTCTCTGTTGTTTTCACTAAATAGATCTCAGCACAAATATTGTATGCTTATCATAATTGCTCTCCAGTTACTAGCAATATAGAAATTTGTATCTATGTTGTATAATCTAACGAAGTTTTCTCTAAACCATGTTTAACTCATTGTCAAAGAAAGCTGGAGATTTGCCCATCCCTCATTTGTTAACTTCACAGTTTTCTATATTATAGTACATAATAGTACTTTGATGAGTGTTGTTTGGTCTGAGTTAGAATATCTGTTCTACTTGAATAATAAGATTTTGAAGACATGGACCATTACTTTGGAAGAAAAACGGTCAAATGGGGCTGTAGTCTTTGGATGTTTTAGAATGGAAGATGGATCCATTGTAATGTGTCATATATTTCCAAATAAGATAGTGATGTGAATGGGTATTAAACTGCAGATTAATGAAGCAATGGAAGGTAATATTTCAACAGGTATCTTACAGTACTTGATTAGTAGCACCGTACTTTGTGCTTGCATGTTAACATATGGTGTAGTTTACATTGCTATTTTGCCTGTTCAGTTTGCTTTTAATAGACTGATATGTTTGCAGATGTGCAGTTACCAGTAATATTTCTAAAATGTCAAGTTGCATTTATGTGAGCCAATTGAATGTAATTCTTCAAAGTTGTTGGCGCATACAAGTGTGTTATGATAGTCCGTTTTATTTACAGTGTTGCGATTTCCATCAAATAATATGATCTCATGTTGATGTTTTATCACGTGTAACAGTGTTAAAGTCTGTGTGTGATCTTGCACTGTATTAAAACTGTCAGGCAGTCACTGAAGCCATGTACAATTCCATAATTATAATATATAATCATTGGTATTTCTATTATTTAATTGGTAAGTAAGAACAAACATTTTTTACAGCTACCAATGTTCCCATTGCAACAAATGCTACGCGAGTGAGAGACTGTTACGCGTCCAAACAGACCCCGCTGAGGCAGCTCATGACTATGGCTTCAGCAGTGTTTTAGCAGCGTTTTTTAAAACTTATCTTGTCCAGTGTTTCCAATTTCAGGGAGTTGAGCCGACCAAATAAATATCTGTGCCACATCTGCAGCAAAAGATTCTACCGAGGAGCTCGTCTCACGACTCACCTGAAGAAAACTAACCGGTTCAAGTGGCCGTCCGGACACACGAGGTTCAGGTACGAAAAGCTAACATCGCATGCTGTGCTCGTTTCTGTCTTTGTTGTGACTCGTAAAATTGAGGAAGAAGAGAGAATGCTCTGGGAATAATAGGGATGTACAGTGTATTTAATTTATATATATTCCTTCATCATCTGAAAATGGATTTATATTTATAAGGCTAACTAAGGGTTACTTATGGCAAATTTTGCAAGTAATTTTGCAACTAAGGGCTGAAAAAGCTGAGAAAATACCCTTATAATAATATGTGTAGAACTTTGCCAATTTTTACTGGACAGATTGAATATGATATATTTATTAAATTCCGTCTTTAATTTTGTGTGGCAGGTACAAGCAGCATGGAGATGGATACTACAGACTATTGACTGTGCGCTACGAGAGAGAGCAGCTGCTGAATGTCAATTCCGGCCTAAAGAGTGACGACTCTATTAAGAGCACCTCTGGAAGGATGACAGTTGACAGCTAATGCTTGCATTAAAAATGTCTATAATTAAAAACTGATTTACTGTATTAGGGAGTTGTGATGTGTCCACAATTTGAGATATGTGGAAGGTAGCTCTTCCTTGATATTTGGTGTTTTTAATGTTTATAAAGATGAAAATGCTTATATTTCAAGTGTAGAATTGTTTCCTCATCCACCTCATAATTGTACATTTTCTTTGCATTCTTTGGCAACATGCAGCATTGTGCATTGCTTACTATAGAATATGTATGTGCATATTCCAGCTAAACATCAATGCACATTGTATAAGTGAAAAGCAATAGACAATAACTGAAATAGATGTTGCGTGTGTTGCAAAGTTTCATAGGTCTCGAATGGGGGAGAGGAATAGCAAGGTACAGCTTTGGTTATGTTGGTGTTGCCGGCTGCACATAATCGAAATTCTTGCAGTTTAAATAGTTTGAAGCAGTTTTTTTAAATTGATGGTACTTTTTAAAGTGATATTACTTTGGAGTTATTATTTATATCAGTTGTACGGAAACTGAGTGGCGCCAGCAGCTCCGATAATGGATGGTCAAATCACATTTTTAGTTATAACTGCAGACTTAAAAGTCAAAGTGCATGGCGTTAATTTTGAAATTCAATTGCAAGGTTAATAATTGCCCTATAAAATCCATTCAATTATACTGATTATTAAGAATGTTTCGGCAGACTTTCGAATTTCTATTCTTTTGTAGCCTTTCACTTTAGATTTTATGACATTTTTGCAACAAAAGCATTGTGAAGAGAGAGAAGATTTAACGGTTTGTAATTTGTAAAACACACGTTTTGTAATGTTTGTTTTCACTTAAAATATCTTTAAAAGCCTCAAATGTCTTATGAATATTTATAATTAGGTGTACAAAGTAGGCCATGACTTTTCATTAATAATCATCGTTTCAACAACCAATAGCAGACTCAAGTTGCTTAATGCATATTTATAAGTTAGTGTATATGACTTGCCAAAGCATGGTGGCCAATCGCAATTGTCGTCTTAACAGCCAATAGTAGTTGTGATTAGCTAATGAATATTTATATTTTTGCAACACTGACCAATAAAAATTGTCGTCTCAACAGTCGTGAGTACTAATGAATAGTTGGTGTGTTTTGTTATCGGTTGAAACTGCGGCAAAAGTGAGGCGCTCTATCTATTTCGATGACTTCAGGTCTGTTATTTATATTGTACTAAATTAATGAATAATTGGTGTGTTTTGTTATCGTTTAAGACTGCGGCAAAAGTGAGGCGCTCTATCTATTTCGATGACTTCAGGTCTGTTATTTATATTGTACTAAATTAATGAATAATTGGTGTGTTTTGTTATCGTTTAAGACTGCGGCAAACTGCGGCAAAAGTGAGGCGCTCTATCTGTTTCGATGACTTTAGGCCTGTTATTTATATTTGGTTTCTATAATAACGAATAATATAGTGAATAATCTGAGATCGTGTCTTGGTAAATAGAAAATACTTTTTATGGGCACTTCTCGCATATTATATTGCATTTTTTGCAGTAATTTAAACGTTCCGAGCTGAAGATAAACGATCGGGCATTAGTAAATCGATACGTTTAGCACGCACGTTGCATTGGCCTACGATTTATATAGCACCACTGTTGGAATAGTGTTTACAAGCCAGTCTAAAGGGGATCGCGATCTTTGTAATTCGAATATTTGTCCTTAATAAAAATTACATTTTTCACTTCGTGGCTTTGTAAGGTTAGCGCCTAGTAGCCCGGAAATTTCCAAAGCTCGTCAATTTATAACTAGCCGTCTGAACAGTCAAGATTGTATTATGACTCTTGCAGAACGTTGTGGTCTACCCTGAAGGCGAAGATGTCCGAAGACGAGACTAGAACATTGTTACCATAATTTGAATATACTGGCTGCATCTTGATGTTCTGAAGAAGGAAAATGATTCAAGTAAGTATTTTGGGAATTTTCTTTGTGTTTGTATTTTATGGCTTGTATATATAGTTAATTAAGGTTTTCTCGGCTTAGGTAGTACCTCTTTTATTTGATGTTATGTAGGTTATCTACAACTGCTTTGATTAGTTATGAGTTTTGACTTGAAAGAGCTGAACAGAGTCACAGTCAATTATAAATTACTGATTTTTCTCGGTCAGCAAATAGCAAATTTCAGTGACACCTTATGGAGACAGAGTTGTGTCACGCTGTTTGATATTTTGATTGTTCTGATGTGAGAAATAGTACAGTATTAAATGAGTAAATGGTTGGTTTGTGTATATGGCTGATTCTATTTTAGATATTTATTGGATATAACATGGCACAGAACAGACGAATAGCACTGATCGGATACCATGTACTAGAGACGGACCAGAGAAAGACTTGCTGTTTGAAGAAGAAAAGATCATGAAGCCAGGTACTGAGTTATCACATCGTTGCGAATGCATGTTAAGTCCGTCACAAAGTGAAGAATCATTAAGTACGTTGCTAGTCATTGGTGGACACATAGGTAGTTACACAGTGGCCCTGGTCAGATTTGAGCCCGCTACCGTCCAGCCGGCTGGATTGATGGGTAAAAAAATCCTACCGCTATTCCATCACACCCCCTATCAGTATTCTGAAATTGTCATTAGAATGATTATATATCGAACAAAAGTTTTTGAAATAACATCTCCATTCCTCATACGTGTTGTTGTATATATGGCTCTCTGATTCTTCTGTTTACATTACTTACTTATTTGAGTTGAGAGAGTTGTACTGGTTTTCCATCTTGGTTGTAGTTATTGTAAGGAATGTTCTCTTTATTAAAATATATTAATTGAATCTTATCTCTCGTTTTATCTCTCCTCCTGAGCTCAGCATCTAACAGTGTCGTGAGTTCATTGCATGACATTAGGAGGACAGAGAAGAATCCTTGTTCTATGAAATCGGTTGCAATATGAGAAAATGGGATAGTGATTTAAATTTGTGGACCTGCATGAAAGAATTCTTTGTACAGGTGTTCTACAGATTCTTTCTCTTGAAAAGCAGTTTAGTTTAGATCATTTAAACGTGTGTGTGTTTGTGTGTGTGTGTGTGTGTGTGTCTTACATTTAGCACTTATATAACATATTGCACTTGATTGTGTTTCGTTGCCACAACTTGCAAGATGACCGTCGTACCAAAGAAGGTTTGTCAATGTTTGGTTTGAAATGAAAAACCATTTAACATTGAATTTTGATGAGCTGAATAAAAGTTACCAACCGTTCGTGTTAACCAATCCCTAATAAATTTGTTGAGACTTGGTCTGTGTTAATCCTCATCCGAACAAGGGGGGTCAACCCCCCCTCCCCCCGTAAAAAAAATGTATAATTTATTATTTAAATTTAATTTTTTGCCTAATCGCTGTTATGATTTTGTTTCTATGTAGTGGGGCTGCTATAGAGCATTTAAACAACACAAATTATTTACTAGTCCAGATGCAATGAAGATAATACTTGCTGATATTGACAATGATAGTTTTGATATGGCACCCAGAGCAATGCAAAGAAGAGCAAGATTGCAATAAATCTAATTATTTTAAAATATGCAAGATTTATTTTTACCAGAATAACGATCAAACATTGGTGAAAGACCGCTGAGTTTATATTCTATAAACCAACATTATATTAAATATAGGCAGTAATATTCATGAATGAAGAATGTTTTATTGGGTTTTGCCAACAACCTTCTTTGCAAAACAAGCAAATAACGGTTAATCTTGTCGACAAAATACCATTATTAAAAGACGACCCCTTATTAAAAGACGAGTCTGTTGTTGAAATGCTGTTGTTTTTTTGGCATGTTCGGATGAGGTGTTAAATATCACGGTCCAGTGGTGGCTCTAGGAAGTCGGTGGGGGGATGCAAAGTTTAAAAAGAAAGAAATGATATTTTGTGTTTATGTCATCAATGATTATGAGAGAGTTTGGACAGTTAACTTGTTGAGAAAGGAGTGTGCACAAATGACAATTTGCAAAGGTTTTGGTGCCACTTTGGCACAATTAGAAACAAGAACGAGATCTTTGCAGCAATTTTTGCCTAGTGGCAATTGTATGCTTCTGAAGAATTTCTTTACACTTTCTGCCGGCCAACTGCAGATTCTCTTGTATGCTTCTGAAAATCTGTTGATCCACCAAAGACATTTCTTTACACTTTTTGCAAATCACAGATTCTGCTCCTCTGCATGCTATATTTCCCATTAGGCACACCACACCAGTGCTGAAAGTCCGTGAAAAAGGGTGCATGAGCTCTGTTGGCACCCTTGGTAAATCTGAATAATTTCTAAATTTCTATAGCGCTTTTTAAATCTTAGTTTAGTAGTTTTGCAACAAGTACATGGTGCTTTGACAATATTGGAACAGAAATTGAAGAATTAGGGGGACAAATTTTCATGCAGCTCCGCACATCGGCCGACTTCCAGTCCTTCAGAATCTGTTAGATCTTACTGTTGTACCTCTAAGTAATCTCTCTCTCTCTCTCTCTCTCTCTCTCTCTCTCTCTCTCTCTCTCTAACGCACACTAGGGCTGCGTCAAGTAACGCAAGTACTCGACTCCAAATTTTGTTGGAGTCGAGTACTCGCATAGAATAACTAAAAATAGAATAGATAGATAGGTAAAGACCAAAGAATTTCATTAAAATTTGGCCTACTGTTCTTTGTTCCAAATTATTAATCAGACTTATTTAGGTTATTCTTAATGGTTTTGCCCCAGGTAGTTAAGACGTTGCCCACGGTGGGCCAAGTCTAGTGTGGACCTCACATTTTTTGCCAGTACCAGTAAAATAGTTTATGTTCTGTAACTTCTGTTATAGGCCTACTACACGTGAATACACATGGATATTCAAAAAAATTGATATGTAACTGTATCTAGTGTTTTGCTTTGGTTAATTGAGGGCCATATGTGACGTCTAACGTTTGCAAATCATGTATTTCCGGTTTTACTCGAATACCTCCGGTTTTACTCGAATACCTGAGTACTCGTTAAGCTACTCGGTTAGCGCAGCCCTAACGCACACATACACAGCAAGTCCTGTAGCCATAACAATATTATAACAATATTGCTATTGATTGCTATTGTAACATTATTGCTATTGTTCTTTTGCTATTTTTCTTTGGTTGGGCAGGGGGGTTTTAACCAAAAAGGGGGGTTTAGCCCCACTGGTTTCTAGCCCACTGGTTAAATCTCTCCCATTGTAATTTTTTGCAACTGAGGTACAGAGACAGGAGGAGACAGATAAAAAGACAGACATAGAGAGATAAAGGCAGACGGACAGAAGCAGACATGAAGAGTCCTTAGTCATGAAGAGTCCTTCCCAGATAGCCTCCCCAAATGGGCAAATGGGAGTGGCTATTTATTTATTAATTTATTTATTTGTGAAGATCTAAAAAATTAAAAAAATATAAACAATCTATAATAATGTAAAATAATAATTCATTCTGTTAATGTATTTGTATTAAGTATTCATTGCATTTGTAAGGAAGATATGGATGATGGTGATGGTGATGGATGATGGTGGGATGATGGTGATGATGGTGGGATGATGGTGATGATGAATGATGGTTGAGGTGATCTACCATAGCGTAGATCTTAAATTAATTGCATTTTAATTAATTTGAAAATTAGGCAAGCACCGAAGGTCATCGCCCCGAGGGGCAATGACCAGCACTTGCCTACGCAGCATTTTATCGCTGCTACCAATTTATCGGGCCCCCCGAACGGCTTGGTGGACCGACCGACACTCGGAATCGATCTCGGTACCGAGGCGAAACCGTGTTTGGTCGCAGCAGTCGATACCACTGGACCAAACAGGCCGGCGTCTAGACCAAACAAATCCCAATATTAATACCCAACGCCTGAACAGTCACTCCACCTGGCGAAT
Source organism: Metaphire vulgaris (assembly GCA_018105865.1). NCBI lineage: Eukaryota > Metazoa > Annelida > Clitellata > Crassiclitellata > Megascolecidae > Metaphire > Metaphire vulgaris. The sequence goes on from CM030851.1 coordinate 14,646,727, forward strand.
ACTGCTGCATTATAGAACAGGTATTGTAGTAAAGGTGTACTAGAGTAGCAGAGACAGCAGGCTGTTCGTCCGGCTGTTCGTTGTATGCAGGTGGCCGACGACGCTGAGTATGTGAGAGCGTATACGTTAGCGTATACTGCGTAGAGCAGGGTCAGACTTGTGGTCGATTAGCTGAAGAGTTTCACTGATATGGGCGATGTGTGAACGAATAACGGGAATCTGTACAAGAGGACAAACATCTTAACTGAGCGAATAGACGAATAAGATATATATACGGAAGAGCGAATAACGGGGAATTGATATGTGATGGATGGATTTAATATCTTTACTTTTCAATGCCGTACGGTAAGCCTAATGTTGAATATCAATAGGATTTAAGTTTAATTCTTTGCCATTTGAAGCATATTTCATGAAATAGAAGCGACTGCACAGCTACAGACAATATTATAGAACAGGTATTATAGGAAAGGTGTGTTAGAGCAGAGGGTATCTGTACAGAGGGTATCTGTATCAGGACTGTTCAGAGAGGTACACAGAAAGAGACCTAGACAGAGAGAAGGAAAGAGACAGCGACACAGACAGAGAGAGAGACAGAGAGACACAGTGACAGCGAGAGAGAGCATTCAGTACGAAATCATTCACTGCAGTCAGTGGCGTAGGGCGGTGGTGGCGGCGCTTTTTTTGCCTAGAAAATGTTTTTTCCTTGTGAAGAATTTTAGTTGCGATAAGGTTTCCCTGCCAGTCACGAAGTCTGCCCGGGCTGCACTGCCTTGCGACACGCACGCCACTGGGTTGTACGCGCATGCGGTCCGATTGGCCGGCGACGACGCAACGCAGTGTATGCGATGCGAGGCGGCCGTCTGCTTAGAACAGTACAATCGCTACGCGCCACTGGTGTACGCGCATGTGGTCAGCGATGCGAGACGAGAGAGAGGCCGCCTCGTATAGAACAATACAACTATAATCAGTCAGTGCATGTGAGAACCAGTTGCATTGAATTCTTGCTTAAATGTTTGAATCTGTTTTCTCGGATGGCTTCTCCTGGCAAGCGGACGAGATGGCTTAGGTAGAGATATTTGCAGATTGCTACAAAATTTGTGTTCTTTTATATATATATATATATATATATATATATATATATATATATATATATATATATGCTGTATATATATGGCCTATACAGCTATTGTTTGGTATAAAATATGCATACATAGCCTACCTATTAGCCTCTGTTTTGTTCTCTGTCAGGCGGTCATGAAAACGACGGCGCTATAGAAGTCGTTATCGAAACGTTGACGGCTGACGTTCGCTGCAGAATACCTTACGATTACCGTGGAGCCAGGCAAGCCTAAATATATATTTCTTTCTTACTAGGCCCTATGGTATAGATGGAAAATTGAATTAATGTTTGTCTATCTATGCCTTTGAACTGACATTTGTAACCATTCTTTAGTGTTATTATTCATTTTATTGTTAATTATACATATTCATCATCGGGCCCCTGTGCAGTTGCCCCCCTGCCCCCCTCTCGGAGGGCCTGATTAGGCCTATCATTATATTATATTTGAAATGTTGCTCTTGCCTGGACTGTATGTTGCTGTGGTGAGAATATAGTCGCGACCGCGACGCCTGAGAATGAACGTTAACACTAAATATAATTATAATTTATTCCTCCCAGGGTGCGATTTAGGGTGGAGGGAATATGTTGAGCTTATGGGGGGAAGAGTCCCCTTCTCCCGCTCTGTCCCCTCCCCGTGTGTTCAAAGCCATCCCATCTCCCTCCCAGGGATAGTCGACCCCCAATTTTATTCGGTAATGTAACAATGGTATCTTAACTATAAAGCACATAAATACTTTGGTACATAAATATTTTGGTGGGTAGGACCCAAGATTCCAGATTTTTCCGAGCCCCACCCAAATCCTTACTCTTGAAAAGAAAATATTGATATTATTATTTATTTTTAGCGTTGGATGAATTGCGATTACTGTACTTTATGGCTTTTGGAAACAATGGAAACAAGAATGACAAGACCCAGCCCAGCCCAAAGAAAACGATGACGATGATTGATACTATTAAGAAAATTTCGATGATGACGCATGACGCATGACTATTGAAATTGGACTAGTGATTAAATTTGTTGGTGGTGTGGTGGTTGTTGTTATATATAGATCAGGGGCGCCTGTGGCGCCTGTTCCCCGTAGCAGAAGCATTTGTGCTTCCTTTACCCTCCCCCCCCCCATTCTGTGGGCGCCCCTGATATATTACTAGCAACAAATAGTATTATAAAATAGTATTATAATATATATACACACAATATATTAGCAACAAATAGTATTATAATATATATATATATATACACACACAATATATTATAAACATTACTATCTTCTATACACTTATATATATAGAATCTTCTATATATAATCCTATATATATGGAATCTTCTATATATATATATATACTTTCTATATATATATATACTCTCTACTATATTATATACTCATATAGTAATTACTGTTACTATATATAAATAGAATCTAGAATCTTATATGCTCTACTATATATAATATGCTTCTACTATATATAATATATATATATATAGAATTCTTATATGCTCTAGTATATATAATATGCTTCTACTATATATAATATATATATATAGAATCTTATATATCTATACTAGAATCTATATAAAAATCTATACTATACGTTATAGGCCTATGTTTGTGTGTATAATAATAGTGAATATATATATATAATAATAGTGAATATGGTTCTATATTATAGGGTCTCCTATTTAGAATTGAACACAGTCATTTCTCTTCTTTAATGATACGTGCAATTTTTTTAAAATCAAATCAATATATTATGTGGTAGGTCCTATATGGTTGTAGTTAAGACTGTCTCTTTGCATCTGGCCAGATTTCTTTCAGACTTCTCTCTCAGACACTGAAACATTAAATTCATATTATATATATATATATATATTCAGAACAAGCATTACAAACAAGCAATTAATTATATTCACTCAAATTGACTCAATCAATATATATGTAATTCTCATATCAGGTATAATGGTCAGGTATAATGGGCTGCAAATAAGCTAGGCTATATGCCTATAATGGGGTGGGGTCCAAGTTGCGACATGTTTAAGGACATATGTATATATAATATATATGTATGCTCGTGTTAGCCTATAATGGGGTGGGGACACAGTGCTAAATAAACGGCTGACGAGCAAAAAAAATGGTCGTCAAGAAAAAATTATGACTTCTTAAGGGCCCGGGCAGGACCGGCCTTAGGCACAGGCAAAGCAGGCAGTTGCCTAGGGCGTCAAGATCCAAGAGTCGCCAATCCTTGCCATTTTAACCAAGAGATTTAATTACAACGCCTATTTTTATTTAAACTCAAAACGTTCGCTTATGGAACAGATTAAATAATAATTATTGTTTGTTTCCATTCAAGTTTTTCCGATTCAATTTATATTTCGAACCTTGATAAATCAGAAGTTGAATATTAATAACGGTATAACACTATGACTCTGTTTTAGCGCACTTTTTTGACTGATTCATCATTGGAGGGAGTAACCGTGATGCCACAGGGGGTCCGAGTGGGGAGGAGCAGAGGGCTCCAAAGTATATGCTTTGCCTTGGGCGCCATTTTGGCTAGGGCCGGCCCTGGGCCCGGGATTTCTCTCGGAGGGCCTGGGCCTAATATTAGAATTAGGTTTGCGTCTGTCTTGCCTCTGAGAACACGGCGGAAAACTAGGCCCAGTAGCAATAGCAATAATGGGTCTTATAATAATCGGCCTCATTCTACTTTTAACATTTTTTGAAGTAATCTTGTTGAAGTAATTAATGGACTTACGTGATAATGATGAACTGCATGGAGCTAGGATTTGTCGATGGAGCTAGGATTTGTCGACTAAGTCGGTTTAAGCCGGTGATGAACTAATGGAGACGGATAGGAAGAGCTGTCACTGAAATTAACACCAACATTTATATTAGCTTTACGTTTAAACTCACACAGACAGAGCATTCAATAATGTAAGTCAGTTTCTCAAACAATGCAGCGTATATATATATATATATATAATATGTGTGCTTATCATACAGCATATATACATCATACAGTGCATCATACAGTATATATAACATTTAATAGGCCTATATAAAATTTATATATTATATAAGCTCCTAATTTCCTTTTTGTTGTGCTTATTATATACTTGGACGGCTCGGGTTCAACCCAGTGTTTTATACAGCGGGTGTTTTATACAGCGGGGTGTTTTATACAGCGGCCTGATACTAATGTTTTCTGTGTCTCTTCCCTCCAACCAAGTCAATTCCCCTTCCCCAAAGACCTGGCTTCTGGATAAAACACTGGTTCCTTACCTAATGGCATATAATTAATTAATTCCACTCCATATTCAACATTACTTTAGTAAAATCAGGCTTTGAAATCAGGCTTTGAAAAATATACATATTTTTCCAATCAATCCAACCCAGACATCGCCCGTATCCCGTATTAGTGACGAGTCGTATTCAGTTAATCTATACGCAGTATACGCTAACGGTATATACGCTCTCCGTATCCTCCTCTTACATACTCATCTGCGTCGTCGGCCACCTGCGTACAACGAACAGCCCGCTGTTTCAATACCTCTGCTCTAAAACACCTTTACTATAAAACCTGCTGTACACTATTGCGTATTGCGTGCGGTAGTGCTAGGTGGAGTGCAGTCGCTTCTATTTGTATTGGAAGAATTAAACTTAAATCCTATAGATATTCAAAATTAGACTTACCGTACGGTTTTGAAAAGCAAAGATAATAAATCCATCCATCACATATCAATTGCCCCTTAATACAAATTCCCCGTTATTCGCTCTTCTGTATATATCTTATTCGTCTATTCGCTCAGTTAAGATGTTTGTCCTCTTGTACAAATTCCCGTTATTCGTTCACACATCGCCCATATCAGTGAAACTCTTCAGCTAATCGACCACTAGTCTGACTGCGCAACAAGGTCCTGCTCTACTCAGTATACGCTAACAGTATATACGCTCTCCGTACCCTGCTCTTACATACTCAGCAACGTCGCCGGCCACCTGCGTACACCGGCTGTCTCAATACACTCCCTCTGCTCTAGTACACCTTTACTATAATACCTGTTCTATAATGCTGCAGTAGTCGCCAGGTGGATTCACGCTAATAGTATACGCTCTCCGTACCCTCCTCTTACATACTCAGCTGCGTTGCGTCGTCGGCCACCTGCGTACAACGATCAGCCGACTGTCTCAATACCCTCCCTCTGCATCATCTAGTTCACCTTTACCCAGTGGCGGCTCCACCGGGAGGGCCAAGGGGGCCGTGCCCCCTCCCTATTCAGTGCCTGGCCCCCCAGTGACTCCCCAGTTGGGACACTATACTTAATGCTACATACATTAAACAACAAATGGTTCGCCCCCCATGATTAGAAGTTGCCACCCCAACGGCCCCCTCACTTGCCAAATCCTAGAGCCGCCACTGCCTTTACCTGTTCTGTAATATTGCCTCGTGCAGCAGCAGTAGTCGCCAGGTGGAGTGACTGTTCAGGCGTTGGGTATTAATATTGGGATTTGTTTGCTCTAGGTGCCGGCCTGTTTGGCACAGTGGTTTCGACTGCTGCGACCAAGCACGGAGCGTCCTCGGTACCGGGGATCGCCTCCGAGTGTCGGTCGGTCCACCAAGCCGTTCGGGGGGCCCGATAAATTGGTAGCAGCGATAAAATGCTGCGTAGGCAAGTGCTGGTCATTGCCCCTCGGGGCGATGACCTTCGGTGCTTGCCTAATTTTCAAATTAATTAAAATGCAATTAATTTAAGATCTACGCTATGGTAGATCACCTCAACCATCATTCATCATCACCATCATCCCACCATCATCCATCACCATCATCCATCACCATCATCCATCATATATATCTATATATCCCCTTGATACAGAATATATGAATTTATTATTATTAATTATTATTATCAATTATTATCAATTATTATAAGTGTTTCTATATTCATTAATTTAAACTTTTTGAAAATACACAAAACACAAATAACTAGATGACACTAAATCACATATGAAATTAAAATATGATAACTCAATCAATATCTTGGATATTGGCAATAGTGGAAGTAGGCCTATAGGAAAACGTGTTTATATTTTTAACATAGAAAACATTTGCATATTTCAAAATTAATATTTAAATTCATTTAAGGTCTAAGGGAAAACCAAGAATAAAACTTTCAAAAAGAGAAAAACAGTGTCACCCAAGATTTTATATTAGTAGTTATGTAAAACAATTAATAATAATAATAATATTATTATTATTATTAATAGTAGATGCTCTTTTTGTTGCTTGCCAGGCGTGTCATAGACTCATAGTGGCATAGCACCCCCACCCAGAGCCGTACCTAGGGTTTTCGGCACCCAGGACAAGATTAACATATTTTGCACCCCTAAATTTCGGGACGATCATATTATTCTTCTCCTTCTTCTCCGAAAGAAAAAGAAGGAGGAGGAGGAGGAGAAGAAGAAGAATTTTTCACTCAAATTGTTCACTCGAAAATGCACCCGTCCGCCCGTGGATTAACTCAGCCTTGCGGCCTGAGTTGAGGACAGGTCAGACAGAGGCGGTAATATGCACAAATCACTAGACCATTCATGATTAAACAATTATATTATAACGAACAGTTATCTTTATGCCAGTTTCTAGGTCACTTGCAGAGTTATGCAATCAATTGTTCTCAGCAATAATATCCCCATAAGCTACTATTCAAATTATCCACAGTGCTCACGTCGACTTACCAGACGAAGGGATTGTGCTATAACTGCATGGAGGTCCCATGAATCCCTTAGGGGGATTCAGATATCCAACCCCCGGAGATCCAACACCCCAAAAGGTCTCCGACTCCCAGGAGAAGCAAAAGTCCCCTTTTTATAGATTTCCTCCCTCCTTACTCCAGTCCGCGCGTCCTCCCTTCTCCCTCTGCTCTCCCCGCTGGGACTCATCACCCTCATGATAGCTTCGTCTGGGCTCTGGGCGTACATAACTAATAAACTATATATATATATATATATATATATATATATATATAT
>CM030851.1:14658860-14768860 GCA_018105865.1 Metaphire vulgaris
GTTTGTGAGTGGAGGGAAGAGCCGGATAGCTCTCGACCGACAGGGTGCCAGAACTGTGTCGTGTGTGAACAAATTCCCAAACACACAGAAACGCTGAGCCAAAGGGCGGACCAGAAAATGCTCAGCGCCTGCGTCTCGACGTGGAAGAGGTGGCCACGACGCTGGTTGCACGTCCGTAGCGCCTTTCGCTGCCGTAGCTCGAGCCTCCCTTTCCGGAACTCGAGCTGTACTCCGACCGTTGATAGCTCGAACGATAACCCCCACCACCACCACCACCACCACCACTAGTGCTGCTGTAGCTACTAGTGCTGGTACCACCGCCGCCACCGGTGCGCGAGACACCACCACTGGTGCTGGTGCTGCTGCTGTAGCTGCTAGTGCTGGTACCACCGCCGCCGGTTCGTGAGAATTTGTAAGATGACGAGTAGGAAGACGAAAGTGAACTTGAACTTTTGCGAACGTCGACCGGTGGCTTAAGATTGAGAAGAACTATTTTTTCTGAAAACAAAATGCAGAAAAATACGACTTAATACGGGCAAAAGTCTTAACCGAGACGCTGTTTTCGAAGAACGATGTAAAAAAATGACGAGCAGATATAACCAACATAGTTATATTTAAGAATCACACTGATGTTCCGCAGCTAAGATGACCCACCGTTTATCGTGACTTTACAAGAGGTCTCTTGAGACCCTTTCAAGTTTTCTGCAGTGCACGAGTATCTTCCAGCCTCTGACGGTTTGCAAGAATTGACCTCCAGTGAACAGATACCTAGTGAATAGTTTATCGAGTACCGGTCTCCAGACCGAAGTACTTTACCGTCTTTCTGCCATGTGACCTGGAAAAACACGGATAAAACACCATATCTAAATTAAAACCAAAACTGAACGCTAATAAGATGTCAAATGTTTTCCATTTAGTTCAACCGATGCAAAGTAATAGCAAAAACGGAGATGCAATCGTACTTCGGGCGGAGGCTTTCCCTCGATGGAGGCGAGAAGTTTGAAACTGTCACCCTCCTGAATAAAACGATCTCGAAGTGGGAAGACAAAACGCGGCACAGAGTCCGGGGGCTCTTGGTAACCCTCGACTTCCGCTTCCACGAATTTTCTGCAATCACAAAAATAACACATGGCAATGCACAGAAATTGCCCGGGTTCTATATTACGTGCGACTGCGAAAGGCGCAAAAAGACATCTCTGATCTTAGAATCTCTGCAGCGAGATGTTTTGTTTTAGTGCAACCGCGAGCAAGTAAGTAAAAGTGGCATCGACTCACCTGCGATAGCTTGGTTCTGTGCTCATCGCACGGATTGGTGGCTCCCTTACTCCAGCAGCTGAAAACAGAATGAAATCATAAAGTTAGGAAAATACTCGTAATCATCTTCAGTTTAGTACCGGTAGTTGCGGGTCACATCACCAGAAACCCAGAGCAAACGTATCCCACATTAATCTTACTTATGCACACCAGGGTCTAATACGGTACAAAAATATTACTTACGCTCAACAACCAAAGTGGTAGATTCTTGCTTTCCTCCAAATGAGTTGACAGCCTTTACGATGTACTCTCCTTGATCCTCTATCTTTGCACGACCGATGCGAAGTTCGTAGTCATTGCCAGAATACTTTGGCAAAAACTTCACACTTGGAGTGATTACAGCACTTTTGAAGTGCCTAATAAGAATAAACAATATATAATATAATATATTTATTAAGATAAATAAATAAGAATAAACAATATATAATATAATAAGCTATAATACACATGCACAAATAGTAGCCTTTAAAATATTTGATGACCCTTTCAAAGAGCTTTATGGTGTGAAGGCAGAGAATATCAACAAAAGGATACAAAGAAAGACAAATACGATATCAAATGTTCAGCTTGCTGTTACAGTAATATATAATCACAATTTTCTCTGCTCAGCATAAAGCAAAATAACTACACCAAAATATAACTCCAAAGGCTAAACCACTCAAACTATTTAACCTGATTAAATGTGGAAGTCTTAAACGTAAAATAAGTTACGATACTAAGCGGTGAATACTTTTCAAAGCGACAAGTATTAGTTTACAAAGTAAACACACACACACGTTTCTGATGAAAGAAATACATATGATAGCATACCAAGTGATAATAGGAGGCGATGCAGCCAGGACTTTGCATTTAAATATAGCGACGTTTCCTTCTTGTACGGTGCACTTGTGCGGCTTGCGTACGAACCTTGGCATTGCCTCGCGGCGATCTGGAAAAGACAGGACAGATTTTAACCCCTTTACCGGCCGTGACTCACATACGCGTCCATTTTACATTACATTACAAATATCAATGGGTTAATAGTTAGTTAGTTAATAAGCCAATTTATACAGCGCTATAGTCATAGCAGGCCAAGATCAAGAGCGCTTTACACATTGCACTTAAGATATTTTAACACGTGTTATCTTAACACATGTTAAGAGCACTTCTAAAAAAATTTCGACACAGGTCTAAATAAGACAACAGGAAAATTACGCAGACTACAGAACAGCAATCACTTTTTTGAATTTGAAGATCTAAAAAAGATACGTACCAAAGTATGAATCGTAGATTTGATGATCACGAGGTCTGTGTTTCCTAAGAGAGCTGTAGTTGGCAATGCGACCGATGGAGGGTAACGGTGTTGGCCAGTCAGCCTGATATAAAATGACAATTGCACAGGATTCTTGAGTATTGTAGAATAAAAATCTAAATGCAGGTCAAGTTACGGGCAAAATCTCATCCGAACGATGATGGCATTGTAGCAGAAACAGGATGGGAAGGTGTTCAAGAGCCAGTGAATCTGGCACCTTATCCTGAATGGGAAAGGTACGACAGGTAGGATCGGGGTGCCGTCGTAGCATGGGTTGAGACAGAAGTCAGGCATAAGGATAGACCTGCACAGGGGGTCAGACATTTGGGGGTGGGGAGGAGAATCAGACCAGTGGGGGGGGAGAATATTTAACTGTTTCATTATGATAAATAAGTTAGTCAAATAAGTTAATGACAGCATGAAACTTCCCCATTCTATGCACAGAGTGAACTAGTGGGAGGTGGGGGGGAAGGGAGGGAGGATGGAGAGTTTCTCCGCTTACCCTCCTCCCCTACAAATACCACGCTGGACTTACGTATCTCTGCTGGATTCTGTTCCTTATCTGCTTGTATCTGCTAGACGGAATCCTGTGTGTAAAGTCTGGATGGTCTTCGGCCAACCACGAATGCTCCAACGCCTCATGAATATTCATTCGTTTGCTGTAGCAAATACCAATAAAACGCCTCATTGATTATAATTACTAATTATTATTATTATTATTATTATTATTATTATTATATAATTGTAATAATAATAATAATAATATTATTATTATTATTATATTATTATTATTAATGTTGACATCAACATGACATCAGTCCATGACATATGTCTATGTAATTATTCATTGTATTGTATTGTAACTTGCTTGGTTTTGTTTGGAGACTAATAAAATGATTGATTGAGTGGCTGAGTTACGAAATTCATTTCTCGACACAGAGATGCATCAAAAGACGAAATTTGAGTAGAAATATGTGAGGCACTACACAGACATTACATTACATTACAAGTGAAAGTACAGATAAAGCTACCGGAGACTTACATTGGATCCCTGATAAGAAGGCGCTTGATGAAGTCACGCGCCTCGTCCGAGATTCCCTTGAAGCCTTCAGAATCAAAACTCCAGTCACCCTTCCTAACGTTTCCCAGAGTCTCCTGGTCAGTGGCACCGGCAAATGGCGACAAACCGCTCAATCTAAACATAATTTAACCATTAAAATGGATTGAAAAAATGGCCGTAATTCCCGTATGAACTAAACAATAGAAAAAGCAGGTCACCCAAGCCGCATACAAGCATCATCGACGTCATTTCGTAAAGTTCCATGAATCCATAGAAACGATTAGATCAGGTTCTGAATCTGAATTCTTTCAGCCCGATGTAAATGTTTTCTAATCCACTGTCTCCTGGTACCGCCATCGTCTTAGTGGAATCATCTCATCATAATGGAGAACTGTTAAATTTTCAAAGCAAAAACAAATTTTGACGTTATGACGCGTCTCAACAATCTGGTTAGAACTCACAGGACGTAGGATAGAACGCCAATCGACCACATGTCGGTGTAGAATCCAACTTGCTCGTGATTGGCAATCTCCGGTGCGGCAAAGTCCGCCGTGGCGGTCGAAACTTTAACCGCCTGTTCAGGATCTAATTTGGTCGACAGTCCAAAGTCGATGAGTTTGACGTCGTGGCTTTTCTTAGTTACACAGAGAACGTTCTCGGGCTAAAAATAATAATGAAAGTACAAAAATTATAACAGAAGCGACTATTTACTGTGCAAAGTGTACAGGACAAAGTTTAAATTGTAAAAACTGTAGTCAAAATGGGAAGAAATGTAGAAACTACATAAGATTTATGAAAATTTTCCACTTGTGGTTGGTAAGAACATACTTTTATGTCGAGATGTACGATGTTCTGGTCATGCATGTGACTTATTCCCTCGCACACTTGACGCACATATCGCACAACGTCTCCTTCCGTCACTTTGTTGTCTTCATCGGCGATCTGATCAAAGAGCTCACCACCGGACAAACTAGACACAAAGCGGAAAATGTCTCCAAAACAAGTAACCATCAATTTTCATAAAAACAGTGCGGGCCGGACTACTCCCGACCCAAAATTATCAATATTTTAAAAATTCAAAATTTTTCACCTCCACTGAGGGGGGTTAGCTATCTAACTAACGTTCTAACGTTCTATTTAGTTTAACCCTATCCACGAGGGTTAAACCTCCGACTGCCTCAAGAAATTGAACACCGGATAAAAGAAAATTAAAATGTCCTAGATTTAATTTCTTCAACATTCTATGTAAGAATCTAACAATCGGTTGCATCGGTGACTTACTATTCAAACACCATGACCATTTCGTGCTGATCATCAAAGGCGTCATGAAGGTTGAGTAGATTTGGATGATGGAGGTTATTCATTATGTTTATTTCATTACGAACGGTTGTCTTGTCGCTGGCGTGAGGCGTGTTAATGAATTTAGCTACAAAATTCCTGCCCGTAGACCTTTCGACGACACGGTGGACTACACCAAATGCGCCGCTGCCCAAAAAAAAATCACAGACAAGCATTGTCAAGCAGATCATCTAGGTGTTAGCACTGCAAAATAACAAAGGTGAAATTTCACTTCTCAAGCTTTCTCTTAAAAGCAATCCAATTTCTTTTTAAAACTTTTAAAACCTAAATCTTTTTTCTCAACTTACTGAAGAATCATTCATAGGAAATTACCAAAAAAGTATTTAGAAATCATAAAGCCATTAGAACTCACCTTCCAATTTCCTCACAGATGTCGTAATAGTCACCGATGCTGCCGGGCTTAATGTCGACCGGTTGAGGCTTATACTTATCCCACAAGTTGTAGTCTAACAACATAGAAGACAGTCAAATTAGCCAGCCTCAAGAAACCATTCCCAAATTCAAATAGAAATTCCAATTGAAAAAATGCAACACAGAAAGAGCAATTAAATCGTTCACACAATTCATTTAGACGACTCACACCATTATAACTGTGCATTTCTGTTCTTGAACTAATTTCTTATAATTATGCAGTTTTACATCTAATCCTTCACAAGTAAATTTTATAAACACAAAAATTATAGTGAAGCAACAAATATTTATTTTCTGATATTAACGAATTTCATTTTCAGCTATAAAACTTACACAGCCTGTCATAGTCTGCAGGTTTTGGTCCATTATACTGTCCTCTCTTGCGTCTGCCCTCATCTATTAACAAGAAGACAATGCTAAACATATATAAGCATTCACTGGCAAATCCTGACACAGATAACAACGATAAATCTGTTAGATTAAAGCAGTGGTGGCTCCAGGATTTGGCAAGTGGGGGGCCAGTGAGATGGCAACTTCTAAGTATGGGAGGTCGACTATTTTTCATAAACTTGGACTAGTCTAGTTGCTTAGAATGGGTGCGCTAAAGTATGGGGAGGGGCAACTGGAGGGGCCAGGCATTCAATAGGGACATGGGTCCCCGGGCCCCTGTAGAGCTGGGATTTAGGATATGCAAAATACAAATAAATTGCACAGTTGAGTATTTTCCTTTAGACTACCTTCAACTGTTAGCCCCTTCTTTTTCCTTCCTTCCTGCTCTGTATCGGTTTTGATCAGTGCTGTCGGCTCGCACGGTTCACTTCGACCGTAAAGATTTTCGGCAATCACTCTGAACTGGTAATCGTGGCTTGGAGAAAGCTGCTCCACAGTGGCGTAGGCAAACCTAATGTCAGGAAAAAAAATGCCACAAGATCCGAACAATGTAAATAACTTTAACAAAAGGCTTACGCTTGAAAACATATTCTACTCTGGTGAAATGCTGCATTACAAAGTAATTACTTGCAGAAATAAAACATCAATAGGATTTTAAAGAAACAGAAGAGAAGAGAAGAGAAAATTCAATAAGATTTGAAAGGAATGGAGCAGTAGAAAAGAGACACTTTAATAGGATTTTAGAAGAACAGAGGAGTAGAGAAGAGAAAATTCAATAAGATTTTTAGAGTGCCAAAAATCCTCACATAAGTCCTAATAAGGTTGCAACATCAAATCCGACTGGAATAATTTCTATGTAAAAGATCCAACCTTTGCAAATGCAGAAGTCTCAAACGCAAGGTAACTTTTATTAACTTAATGAATTGTAATGTTGTACATTGTGAATTTCATATAAAAAAGAAACAAAAAAATCAGTAAATTAACTCTTTTAGAAGTTACTGGGATTTACTGGGTTTCTCCTATGGTCTCATTCGAAATCAAAATGAGACACACTATGATTTTTCGCATACCTGGATGTTCCACACCGCATCCAGTTTGTCATATTTTCCTCTTTTTTCTCAATTATATACTGTGTAATAAAGCCTCCACCATCACTGAGCGGAGGTTTCCAGGTGAGCATGATGGAGTCGTGGTAAATGCCTTCCACGTTCAAGAATCGCGGAGGATCAGGAATATCTGAAAGAAACATTCACATGAATGACAGGATGAAGATAATGTCAGGCTGAAGAGAAGAAGAGCATTGAAAACCTGCAAGTTCAAGAATTTCAAAGTTGTGATATTAGAACATTCTGGAGCTCATACAGAAAACGAACCACATGCATTTTGACAAGTCATGTTTTTTTCAATGTCATTCCTCATGATGTCACCAGAGGCGGATCCATAGGGGGGCCCATGCCCCCTATTGAATGACTGCCTTCCAGCAAGCCCCAAACTTTAGCACATGCATTGTGTATGTGCTGGTTTATGAAAATTGTTTGGCCCCTGCGCTTAGAAGTTGCCACCCCAAGGTCCCCCCACTTGCCAAATGCTGGAGCCGCCACTGGATGTGACTTGCTTCACAGAATTAATGATCAAACATCTAACAATTGCAAATAAACTAAACTCAACATCATATAATCCGAGCAGATATATTAAGAGCGTGACATCAAATATGTCTGGTCGTAGCAAGCCAAGCACCAGTAAATACTATGCAAAAAGTCTCTGCGGGAGACTAAATACTTAACCCTCTGTGGGAGATTAACCATTAATCAACCCTATCTCCCCATAAGACCAACATTTCAACTTCAGAACATATCGGTCATAAGTATCGTCGGAGTCAAAGGGTTAAGAGTCCCTGACATACCGTTCACGGCCAGTTTAATGATGGCCGAATCGGTTCCAAGGTCGTTCTCCAGCTGGAGTCTGTAGGGTCCACCGTCCTGTCGGTCGGCGGCTCGTATGGTGAGAATCGCGTGTCGCTCGCCGGTCTCGACCTTGAACTTGTTGTCGCTCTTGATTTCGTCGTTGTTGTGGAACCATTTGGCAGTTGGTCGCGGATGTCCGGTGAAGGGGATCTTCAGGACGATGTCTTCGCCCTTCTCAAAGACGGCGGTGTCCTGGAACCGCTGCGGAAGGTTGATCTTCGGAGGAGCTGAAAGATTAAAACGTCAAGATGCTGTTCCGATACGTGGGAAGCAAACAGTTACTTTAAAAATACAGGAAAGTGCAATTTTAAGTGATCCACCTGATACTAACACACACACAATAGACTGGATATAAATGACTCTCTCTCTCTCTCTCTCTCTCTCTCTCTCTCTCTCTCTCTCTCTCTCTCATTCAGTCGTCTCCGACTTAGCTTCAAAAAAAGTGCCTATAAAATTTCATTGCTTTAAAAAGGTATTAAAGCAAAGGAAAATAGACCAAAAGTAAACTGAGTGATCAATCATTAGTAAAAGTGGCTTATCCACTATAGACCGCCATTCAGTTGTCTGACCTCACATCCTGGATTTAACTTATAGATCTTACGCAATCGCGATTCGGTGCGCCATCGGCTGAAGCACGGAATGCGTAATCACTCATGCTTTAAGAAGTGGTGCTATAGAAGTTGATGATTAGAGCAAACTATATTAGATTAGAGGCACGGTAAAGTCCAACAGCTGCACCTCATACATAGAGATTAGAACCAAGAGAAGATGATGAGCGAAGGGTCAACACAGAATTCTCACTTCGGATGACGAGATCCGCTCTGGAGGATCGCGATCCAGCTGGATTCGAAGCTTTGACACAGTATTCATCAGCATCTTCTCCAAAAACATGGTCGATTGTGAGTACGTACGTGTCGCCCTCTTTTGATATTTGGTATTTATCACTGTCCGGCAATTCTCTGGTGCCCTTGTACCTGAATACATTCAGTGAAACAGTTCAGTACCTAACCACACAGTACACACAATTTTCCAAATATGCCAATCATTACAAAACCACTATGTCAGAATCTTGGGTCCTCCATCTGTTAAGAGAGACTGAGCATGCAGAGTACTAGATAACAGAAAAATCTCACCACTCAAATTAAAATTCATGGCAGCAATATACCAGTAATACAGTGCAAGGTACAACCTTACAACCTCAGACTAATTATCGTATGTCGCTTTGCAGCCACTAGGCATTTGAGAAAAACTGAAATCCTTGATGCTTTTCATAAACAAGAAGGTAGGTCCAAATTGGAAAAAAAGTTGTCCTCATTTTTTTGTAAAACCAGATAACAAATATATTCAGGTATTCCATCCATATTTGGTGATCATGCATGAGGCAATGAAAAAATTTACCAGAAAAACTTGTAACAAACCAAAGACAAGGAAAACCATGGAAAAATACATAGGAACTTGTTGGTTTCATCACAGCTCAAGGTAACTCGGGGCAACTCACCAAGTGACGTTGGGTGTTGGTTGACCCCGGATGACTGCCTCAAAGCGACTGGATTTCCCCTGAATGCACGTCACTGACTTCAGCGGCTTAACGAATTCTGGCACGGTTGCCGCTGGATATTTAAAAAAAAAACAGGGCTGAATTAAAATTAAAGCTTCAAAGTAAGCGAAATAAAATTGAGATGTACTAACATAGAAAATAAACAAATCTTCTGGAAAATGTCTCTCTCTCAGTGGGAGCACCATCATTCAGTATAGACAAAGGATGAAGAACTCCGGCAAACAGAAAGTTCAAAACAAGTCTTCTGCCACAACCAACCAACCTTTCGGATCTTTGATTTTGATTCGACGGCCCGTGGACGCGGGTGCGCTTTCGCCCGCTTCGTTTACGGCAAACACGCGGAAATCGTACTCGCGGTCTTCGATTAGATTCGGGACGTTGTAGATGTTAGCAGGCGTCGGCGACGCGTTGATGCGCACCCAGTTGTCTGAACCCGCGTCCTTCTTTTCGATGAAGTACCCGAGGATGCGACCCCCGCCGTCAGTCTTTGGCTTTTCCCAGGTCAAGGACACAAAGTCTCCGCCAACTTCCTGCCCCTCTGGTTCGCCAGGAGGTCCAGGAGGATCTGCAGTAGAAATGAAAACTGGACAACATCCACAAAAGAGTGTGGCACTTCAACACAAAACCATATTTTCTAGCATCACCACAATTGTTGAAAAAACCTTCATCATCATCATCATCATCATAATCATCATAGAATTACTGTCATCAACAATTACAGTGGCTATTCTAGCTGCCTAGACATTGGGAGAGTTCAAACAATTTTGGGGGGTTAAAAGTCATTGGGGAGGTCATACTACTTGCTAAAATGTCAAATTTGGGGCGGGGAATTCAAACTTTGGCGGGGAATTCCCCTCCCCAGAGAAGGCCAAGAATAAACACTGAACAATTATCATTGATTATTTCATCATCATCATCATGTGTCATCTTCATATCTGAAGGTTGACGGTCATGAGTTGTTTCCACTTCGTTCTGTCTTCAGCAATCCTTTTTAGTCTTCCATAGTTCTTTTCCTGTATGTGTTCCTTAACGTCGTCCAGCCAGTCTCTTCTAGGTCTTCCTCTGGCCCTGTTTCTTTTTGTTTTTTGATTATTTATTGAAACTAATTCCCATAATCATAATGCTGTCATCATCATAGTCACTGCCATTGTTAAACTTTTAATCATTCATTCATTTCACTCACTCACTCACTCATTTTTGTCAATCGTACATAAATGAACTGCCACCAACCAAATGGCATCTTTGCCACTATTGGGTTATCGCCTTCCACCCACTCTCCCACTCCGTTGGCATTGGCAGCGGCCACTCGGAACAGGTACTGCTTGTTCTCAGTAAGTCCCTGCACGTCGAACTCTGGTTCCTAGAAAACAAGTAACTAAATGACGATATAATCTCAGTAAATCAGCTAATATCAACAAAAGATAAATTTGCAAACTGTAACTACTGTTCTTGATTAGAATTCACAATGCATGAAACACCGGGTGTTGTGTCAAAGGAGAGACAACGACAATAAACAGACACAATTGAAAGCAACGGTTGTCTGCCTGCAGTTTCTCGTACCTTTGCAAACGATGCAACTGTTGTCCAGTAGGGTTTTCCAACTTCCTGTCGTTCAACAACATAATGGGTCACCTTTGAGCCCCCGTCGTCAAGTGGGGGCCTCCACCTCAGACGGCAGGCACTCTTCGTTATATCAGACACGTTGAGTGGCTTAACGATGGGTCCCGGTGTAGCTAAAGCACAGAAAAACACATATTAACAAAACATGAAGTTTCTAACATTTCTAGCCATTCATTATTTATTCTTTCTTGCTATGTGTCCTAATAGTACTTGTATGATATGCCACCATAATCAGTTCATGATGATGATGATGAAGGTGATTATTATTATTATTATTATTACTATTATTACTATTATTACTATTATTATTATTATTATTATTATTATTATTATTATTATTATTATTATTATTATTATTATTATTATTATTATTATTATTATTATTATTATACGGTACAACATAAAGTAGCCAATCAAAGCAGCAAAATTTGAAGCATTGTCAGGAACTTTGAAACAGCTTTATCTGATAATTAAATAACTGAAGACAATTAAACATAGGCTGTAATACAATGGGGTTCACATTTTCATTTTATATATTCTGTATTGCATCCGTACAACAGTAAATCAATGACAGCTTTATGGTCATTGCAAAACAATATGCTCTGCTCCACAGAGGTCACTAAGTATGAAATAGAATGCTTACCTTTGACCTTGATTGGAACTTCACAAACTCCCACCCCGCTGTTGTTACCAATCTCCACCTTGTACTTCCCGGTGTCATCTTTGTCAGCATCTAAGGCAACAGACAAGCATGAGTCAAGGAACAGAAGGGAAAGCAAGAATTCTCATATTCAGAAAACTTATTTAAAAGCACTGTAGAATGCCAAGTCAGTTCTTTCAAATATTATTGCAAATAGAGAAAAGACAAATTATTCGTACATTAAAATATACCTCAGTTGCTGCTGTTGCTGATGATGATAGCAGTGATGATGATAGCGGTGATGATGATAGCAGTGATGATGATGATGATGATGATAATAATAATAATAATAATAATAATAATAATAATAATAATAATAATAATAATAATAATAATGATGATGATGATGATGATGATGATGATGATGATGACAACGATGATGGTGGTGATGATGAATTCTAAATTAACTGGATTTTTGGATATTATGTTACACGGGGATAAGATAGTTTGCCCAAGGTTGCTACACAGCGGCTAGGGTCAGATTCGAACCCAATACCCTCAAAGTTAAGTCAATTTAAAGAAAGCTAAATACTAAAAGACAAAAAGACACCTGCACTCAAAATTCTGACCCACCCTTGATCTGAAGAATGACGTAACCGTCAAACGGAATGATGCGAATGCGGTCGTTGTCTGGTACTTCTCTGTTGTCTTTCTTCAGTTTATACGTGAACGGACCGGTCCCTGTGTAGGGTATCTTCAGTTTCAGAGTTTCGCCTTTATCGACCGTCTGGTCTCTCAAGTTCGAGTCAAGATGCGGAGCAGCTGGAAAGAACACAACAAAATTTCGTCAAAGATCAATGGATAAACGCTAGGACGGTCAAATTAACGCGTTATAGAGTGTTACAGAATTTTAACGTGCGATTGAAAAAAACCAATGGTTTCCCAACTCCAATAAAGAGACATCTAACTGTGTGTCATTAGTGCAAATATCATTAGAATAATAATCACTCGTTTGAGCCCCTTTCTTTTATTTACTTATTTTGAGACGACTTCTATAGCGCCGTGCACTAGGCTAAGGCCTACGACAAGGGCGCTGCACATGCAGTCAAACCATAACCTAGACTAAAAGGTGTGCCTTTAGTTCTCCCTTTCAACGTTTGTGATCATCTGCAACACACTACAGTTGACCCCCATGCTTAGAAGTTGTTACCCCAACGGCCCACTCCCACTTGCTAAATCCTGGAGCCGCCACCGACTCAAATTGTAGTAAAACACATTCATTAGTCTTTAAAGACTGCGTACAGTAAAACTACGACAAATTCAAAGACTCCATTATTATAATAAATTACTTTGCACTACGAGTCTGACGGTGGCAGAGTCACGGCCTTTAGGATTGACAATCTCACAGGTTATGTCACCCGCGTCAGCAGGTGTCACTCCCTTTATTATCAGTTCAACGTTACCGTCATCCTCTGTTATACGATACTTCGCACTGGGTTTCAGCTCAATGCCATCTCGGTTGTACCTGATAACATAAACGCGTCACGAATACAAAATCTGCTAAAATACCAAACCAAATACATTCATTTTATGCTCTAAATATGTTTATGTGTCTTTTTTTTTAAAAAAACAGATGCAAGTTAAAATTATCACGTTCAAAATGAGATAAATCCAAAAATTTGAAAGACCTCTCGAAAATAGACAGATAACAGCACAGTAGCATAGCTAGGAATCTGTCCAAGATAGGGGGGGCACATTAACATTTTCAGGTGAAAAGTTTTGATGAGCAAAAAACCTCGTTGTGTCAATCTCCAGTGTTTTGAACTTCTTTTGTTCATTCCCACACTACTTCCCCCCCCAACTACACATTGGCAGGGGCATAGCCAGAAATTTGATTTGAGAGGGGGGTATAACTTGATTTGGGTGGGGGTATAAATCTTAAAAAACTTTGAAAATCTTAAAAAACACATTAAAATTTTAAGGTAGTCTGATTTGGGGATATATATATATATATATATATATATATATATATATATATATATATATATATATATATATATATATATATATATATATACTGATATACCCTCGTCGCTATGCCCCTGCTCATTGGTTTTGCACAAATACAACAAGTGGTCCCAGGCCGAATTGGGAACGGGGTCCCCCGTGGCTATGCCAATGGATGACAGCACTAAATATACTCGAGAACTAACCATTTGACTTCTGGCTTTGGCTCACCATCTACTACCACCCGGAATTTTGCCGTTTCGCCAGATGGAACCGTTGTGTTTTCCGGTCTCTTGATGAACTCTGGCAAACGAGCAGCTTTCAAAACAACGCAGATGATCAATTTATTACAACAATGCTTTTTTTATATTTATTATTTTATTTATTATTTTATTTATTATTTTATTTATTATTTTATTTATTATTTTATTTATACATTTATTAAGCTAACATCTAGTAAAGACTCAATGTTGAAATACTGCTACAAAGAAATGTTCAACAACAAAGTGAGCTTTATACTTTAAATTTGAAACATTAAAACAAAATATACCGGGTAGCATCATTTATATTTACTGTGTCATCAAGGCACATAAAAACAAGCTTACATAGGCATCATGATTAAAGAATGGTATATAGTACAGTTGATAATCAATCAAAATCACTAGTAGATCAAAAGTGCTTGGCATTCAGAATTTTGCCTGTGGTATTCTCTAATGCATAAATTGGACATTTTTAAGAACATTTTTAAACTACAGAGAATGGTATTGGCAGACGTGTGAATGGCTAGCACTTTTGACAGAGAAGTGAAGAGCATGTGCTAATCAAGTTTTTTTCAAAAATTAGGCCACTATCTCTTGTAGATCAAAAGTGCTTGGCATTCAGAATTTTGCCTGTGGTATTCTCTAATGTGTAAATTGGACATTTTTAAGAACATTTTTAAGAACATTTTTAAGAACATTTTTAAACTACAGAGAATGGCATTGGCAATTCTAAGTTAAAATCTGCAAAAAGTCACATTTTCCCTCGTATGCTACCTTTTCTTTCGCTGATCTTAGTAGGCGCAGTGTTTAAGCTGAAGTCTCCAACCCCAGCATCGGTGATGGCCGCCACACGGAATTCGTATTCTTGGCCTTCGTCCAAATCGGGGATAGTCACACTCTCCCCAGTCACTGGAAATGGAGTGGCTTTCTCCCACGAACCACCTGGCTTTCGCTTTTCCACCTGGTAGCCTACATGCAGAAGCAAAATTATTGACTTTTAAGCTATACTGATTCGTTAGTATCTCTAGCTCCATAGATACATATTTTACAATCATCATCAGTAGAATTTAATTATAAAACAGGAGTTAGCTAACATAGTAATAGTTCAGTAATCTTAACTAATTGAAAATGCACTGCTTGCTCTGTTAGACTAAAAAATCTTGCAAGCACTTACAATAATTATGCATAGAAAAATACTTGTCTAAAAAATGAGAAAATAGTTTTTAACCTTTGATTGGACTGCCACCATCACTTCTTGGCTTTGACCAGCTCAGGTCTGCGTAATTCTTTCCAATTCTGTCAAGATTTGGAAGACCAGGAGGAGATGCCTTAGCTGCAACAATGAATACAACATCATTTGATTATTGGCATAACATACCAACATACGTTTTTCAACTACTCTGATACACGAATCAAAAAAATGAACTTCAATAAAGATAAAATATTATAATAATTAATTAGGAATTTACTTATACTAAAGTTTACTTAATAACAGGAAAACTAGAAGGACAAACAGTAAGAGCAGAAGACAGATAATAAGTCACACAGAGAGCCTAGAAATTTAATAGCAATCAATTTCTGCCAATTTCAGCAGAGGGTGCTATCCCTCTGGACCACATAACTCAAAGATTTAGTCGCTCCTTTCAATAAATCAAAAGTTATAGGCCTAAACAATTAGAGGTCCATAGGCAAAACGACAGTCAGTGTTGTGGCTGAAAAGAGAGCTGAAATAGGTCTAATGGGATGAGAAAGCAGTTCTTAAGTCAATATTGTATGCAACAAAGATATGCAACTATGTAAAAATTATATTATTAATGTCATATTCGAACATTGTCTCTCTCTCTCTCTTGTATTTAAGCTCACTTGGTTTGCTTCTGGTAATGACGGTCTCTGACGGTTGGCTCGGCTGACTGAGGCCCGCTCTGTTCTTGGCGCGTACTCGGAATTCATATTCTTTACCCTTTTCCAGGTCGTTGACTGAAACAGAATGGCAGAGAAACACCTCATTAAAACTCACTTCTACATCTTCAAATTGTCCGTGCTTTGACTATAATGTCCAAAGATGTGCTACATGTACATGCACCGCACTGTGCTTTTTCAAAATCGTACGCCGAAACATTTCAATGATATTTTTTTCGGACTCTTTTAAAACAAGTAAAACGGATAAAATAAGCAATGACATGAACAGATATTTAAAGCAACACGTTCAGTTCAGCAACACACAATTAAAGAATCAAACAACTTCTTGATAAAGTGATTTATTAACTATCACAGAATTAATTCATCTCTTTCTAAACACCCACCGGTAAACTGGTTATTCTTGCAAGGAGATCTTTCATTCACTGGCTTCCATTTGTCCGTTCCCTTTTCTCGTACTTCCACGACATAGCCTTGAATACGGTCGCCTCCATCTTCCTTTGGTTTATCCCACGACAGTGTCACGCTGTCTGCATCGACATCCTCGACTTTTGGAGTTCCTGGTTTGCCCGGAGTATCTGAACATAAATCATAAGAAAAGCAGAGATTCAGAAACCTGGCTTCAAGCTCTTGAATTCAACCAAATGCATCAAATTAGCTGATTTTTACTCTAGAAATATATTAATAAATAACTGTTTTCTGAAATATATTTATAATCTAAGCAGTATATTAAAATTTCAATCAAATACAGAAAGAGAAGAATCAAAACAGGGTGGCTCAAAAAAACCATAAAAATCTATTCACATCATCAAATGGATAAGTTCATATAATGTGATCACTGCCAGATTGTATACCATCTATAATAAAAACTGAGGCAAAAATCACAGGTCATGACATTACCAAACTGATACTTGGCAACAATTGGACGATCTGTAACGAGTGGCTCGCTCTGTCCCAAGCTGTTGACGGCAAAGACGCGAAATTCATACGATTCCCCTTCTTCGAGGTCTCCCACATCGCATTCGGGTCCTCGGCAGAATTTACTGACGGGAGACCATTTGCCCGACTTCTTGTCTTTCTTTTCGACAACGTAGTGGCTTATTGGCTTGCCACCGTCACTCTGCACTCACAAACACACACAAATTAAGCCATTAGCAACTAAGCATAAACAAATCCAGGATTTATACCACAATTAAATCAAATACTATTACAGCTGAGTAATTTGTAACGTAACACAACTCTCAAAAGTCTTTCTACAGCACTGTGGCATAAAGTGTAAATAACTTTTCAATAAGAAAAAAACATTTTTAGCTTTATTTTAAAGCTAGCAATGAAATTCTCCGTGCATATTGCAAAGAATGGATCTTTCCAATGATAAGGTAGCCACTGCAATTGGAGGTCTTCTGAATTCATTGCATATTTGAGGAATTTTGACATTGGTTCCGAATAGCTATTAATAAAACGGTAACACTTTTAACCCTAATTATTCTCATTTCCATCATGTACATTGCATCACTCGGTACATAAAATGGCAGAAAAAACACTCCTTCAAGAAAAGCAAAATCATCAGAATGGCCAGAAATAAAGTTGAATTAATAATAAACTCCATGAAAAATCAATTGATGTCACCCTTTAACAATCACACTAACCAAAAGCACTGCAGGAACTGTACATTAATTTTAAATTGTCACCAAACATTACCAAATAGCACACCACAAAACAACCGGCCACCTTAGGAGCCTTCCACTCCAGCTTGCATGACTCCGGAGTAATCTTTGACACGGCAAGAGGACCCTCTGGGGCTCCCGGCTTGTCGTTGACGGTGACGTTCACATAAGCCGTGTCGCTTCCCTTCGGGTTCTTCAGGACGACCGTGTATCGACCCTGGTCGTCCTTGACGGCTGACTTGCACACCAGGACCACTTCATCCTCGTGCACTTCGAACTTTATTCGGTCGTCTTCGGCGATCGGCTTTCCATTCTGAAGATTATCAATTGGAAGTCTTAAAATATATCTTATTTATTACCGATCCAAAAGATTCAAAGCAACTGCAGGAGTTCACATAATGAAGGGCTTTAACCATACGACCAATAATAACATTTTAATCATTCATCATCCTAGGCATAATTGGTGACAGCTGCTAGCAGATTTTCTGTCAAATCGTAATAACTGATCGCTTAAAATGCTAGAAACAAAATCTAAGCTTACATTCAACCAAGACACGGTTGGTTCACTGCCTTTGAAAGGAATCTTGATTCGAAATGGTTCACCCACGGATGCAGTGATGTCGGTCAACAACCCGTCAGTGAGAACCTTTGGAGCAGCTACGAAAAAACATTCGGTCTCAAGTAATACTCAAATACTAGTCAAAGTAAAACAATTAAGCAAGAGTTAGATAGACATCTAACCCTAACCTTAATCCTAATCAAAGTAAAACAATTAAACTAGAGCTAGACAGATATCTATCCTGAACCCTAAGATAAGTATCTAGCTCTCACTTAATTGCATGTCTGAAGGTTATATATCCCTCTTTTTGAAATGCTTTATTAAAACCCCCATCTCTTTATCAATAAGCAGTAATCTAAGCTTCTGAGTGATTATTCTTCAGTGCTATACAAATAGTCTGTTACACTGCAACACACATTACATTACATACTATGGTAACGTAACCATAATACACACACCGTTTTCTTATATATAATAGGTCCAACAGGAGACTAACTTGTTGGAGCTTTTGGCGTAATGGCTGATGCTGTCTCTTCAAAAGCTCCCACACCAGCATCGTTCACTGCTGCCACCCGAAACTCGTATGGACGACCCTCAGTCAGACCCTTGACCGTAAGGGTGGTGTCGTCAAAGTCATTGGGGCTGACCCTTTTTCACAACAAGACACACAGTGACGGTTGACCAGAAATGACAGGACGTCATCACAAAAGCTTAAAGTGAACCCCAGAAGTACAAATGTGTCTACAGATGTTGACTGAATTGCATGTGGACTATTGCCTGGCTGATAATATACCTTCCCCATAGCTATTTTAAGAGAGGCTGAGCGCCTAAGAATAACCAGCTACTGTTGTGCTGCTTTCCAAGGCGCTATAGAAATCCACGAGATTTTACTTACTTACTTACAGGGATGGAAATGCACCAAGAATAATTAGACGACAGGCAAAAAGTTTAAGAAAGTAAACTGCTACCCAATATTTTAAAAAATGAATTAAATCAAAAGCAATCTGAAAATTCAGGTATTCTTTACATAGACACACACACACACACACACATGCACGCACACACACACACACATACTTTATCCATCGTTTGGAGCCTTTTTCTCTCTTCTCCACAACATAGCCTTTGACAGGTCTGCCTCCATCTTTCAACGGAGGCTCCCATGACAACGTTACAGAGTCCTCAGTTGTGCCAGTGCATTCTGGGACACCTGGCTTACCAGGGGTGTCTAGTGAAAAAAATAACACACCAGTTATAACAGTGAGAATAACAGCGGTCTATTGATGAGAAAAAGTCTGCTTCAAAATTTAAGAACACTAGCACTTGCTGTTCTTGTTGTTGTTGTTGTATAGAATTTGGCAAACACAAAAAACTTTGGCTGACACATCAAACATAAATTGTACAAATTAATTTTAACCAATGACCCAATAAAATTTTGAATTAGACAAATAATATACAAACTCAGAAGTGACCGTATATTAAAAAAGCATATGCAAATCATGTTCAACGCAGAGCAGGTTAAATCAAGATCGAGTACCAAATGGATGTTTTGCTTTGATGGGATTCGTTGTAACGAGAGGTTCACTTTCGCCGTTTTCATTCACGGCCACGACTCTGAATTCGTACTCTTCTCCCGGTTCTAAGTTCTTTGCCGTGCCTGTCGTGTCGTTTGGTCCGATTGTGCCCGGCACCTTCTGCCAATTTTTGGCACCTTTCGGTTTCTTCTCCAGCACGTAGCCCTTGATCTTCGACCCTCCGTCACTCTTTGGTGGCTTCCACTGTACCGTGATAGCGTCTGGAGATGTTTCTACCGCCTCCAAAGGACCCTCAGGTGGTTTCGGTTTATCTAAAGAAAAGCATTCACATCACATCCTCTTCATTTATTAGAAAATTTGAAAAGCTTGTTTGCAACATTACTCTGTATAATAATAATAATAATAATAATAATAATAATAATAATAATAATAATAATAGATTCGAGTTTCAGAAAATCATCAATAACAATGAACTCACTGCAAGAACATAACAACCAATGATATTGAATTTTCACAAACTCAACACAGCAGCATAGACTGACTTACTTGCTCACATGACTAAAAACAAGGTATCATTCAACAGAACACCAATTACTGGAATCAATCACTAGTGAAACAGAATTTTATTGAACAGGTGTCTTATAACACATATCTGTTGGTTGAATTGGTGTTTCGAACTCTGACTGATCTCTTGAACTGACCCGATCTTTTGATAATGAATTTGGAGCACTACTGATAGATATGCTTGAGTATTGGGACTGATGCCTGTTATAAGAAGTGCACAATTATGAGTGTCTCTATTTAGTCTCTTCATTCAAAAATTCATTTGAATACCAGTAACAGTAGCATATTAACCCTTTTGCTGCCTTGGTATGCACAAAAACACCCCAAAACCCCACGTTCTGCACAAAAACGTACGTGTTCACACATCATAACAGCAGCAAAGTGCCAAAAGGGTTAGCATAATATTATGAATACACGCCAAAAAGTTACCGATAATCAAAAATTTTCCGAAACACAATGTGGGTGTCTTACCAAGAACCGTAACTTTAATTGGAGCCTCAGCAGATCCCGAATCGTTCTTCAATTTCAGGATATATTCACCACCGTCCGAGCCTTCAGCTTCTTTGATTACAAGCAGGGCTTGGTCTTCTGTTGTCTGACATAATATTAAAATCACCATAAGACTGCTTCAACAGAGGGCTATCAAAGACCACGCTGAGTCAATTTCATTTCTATTGCAACAAATCCTTTGGCAGAAAACATTGGCGTAAACTTGGATGAAAGAGTGGGGGCACCCAACCTTTATGCCTTCCACCTTTCCTTTGGTAGCCTCTCAAAAGGTGGGGGTTCGAGCCCAGAAGCCTTATAGAAGTTTATGCCTATGCCTGGATAGATGTGCAATCCTATTAAGTTTATACTGAAAATTTGGCCAGACAATATATTATCTGAAAATAAAAGTCAGCAGATATAATTTCACACATTTAACCCCGTATGACTTCTTGACATTTTATTTTGTTCACTAAATCTGTTTCCTTACAAGTTCATGCAGAGTCTTCATACTGCACATATCTAACATGCTATATATAGCTATCAAGAAACAAAATATATTTTAGAAATCTTGTCAGCAAAGTACCTCAATTCTAACTCGTCCTCCTTTCTCTATCTCCTTGCCGTTGAGTTCCCAGGTAGCAGTTGGTACTGGCCACCCTTTGATTGGTATTGGAATTCTCAGCTCGTTTCCAGCCCGTACGGTAATGTCCTTGATTTTGCTTAAATCGATGGATGGTTTCTCTGTAAACGTTCAAACAATGTAACTCTAACGTCCTTAATACTCAGAGTAAAACTATCAAGTAGATGTGGTAACAATAAAAGTCACGTCCCCATCGTCCAATCAGCAAAGCCGTCATAAAATAGCTGGCTTGATAGCCATAGCAGACAGCATAGATGTAAATTACAGCGTCCAGAAGAAACCAGTAAGGCTTAAGATTGAAAAACTTTCAGTATGCTCAGAACAATTATTAAATTTTCCAAGTAATAATAAATAATACTCATCATTGTCATCGTCATCGTCATTGTCATCGTCATCGTCATCATCATCATCATCATCATCATCATCATCATCATCATCACTGCTGCCACCATTAACATAACAAAAAAATAATTCATATACCTTTAGGCTTCTCTGCAACCACAGGCCCAGTGGGGGCGCTCGGTGTGCCTGGCCCAGCAGCATTGACGGCCTTCACCCTGAACTGGTACTCCTGACCTTCCTTGAGGTTCGGAACCGTACAGCTATTGCCTTGAACTGGAACCGGAGTAGCCTCTGACCAGTCTCCACCTTTCGGTTTCACCTCCACAATGTAGCCCTCGATTTTGCCGCCACCATCATCAAATGGTTTGTCCCAAGAAAGACTGACAGAATTCGGAGTAACTTTATCCACCTTTGGTTGGCCAGGAGCACCAGCAGCAACTGAAACATACAGAAATTGACTACTATTACTACTACCACCAATAATAATAATAATAATTAATTGTAATCATAATCATTGACAGAAAATATTTCTATAATGTGAAAAATATCTATGCTTTTGCAGAAGGAACTAAATCATGCACCACGTAAGAGAAAGACCGAAGTAACAAAACAAATCACAGCAAATTAACAGAACATGAAAAATGGAAATATGGAAAAAGAGGAAAATATTTGCAGGATACATAAAATCTATAATTGACTGCAGTTGACAAAATGCTGCAGTTCACATTTTATAATTTACATCTGGCAGCCATTCAACAACAGTCTCTGTATGTCTGGAACATACACTAACTGAAAAGCATGCTTTCATATAAACAATACACAAACACACATACATTGTCATCAAACACAAATGAAACTACTTATGAAGATTCTTAACTTACAAACAGGGTCCCTGACACGATGAGGCCCGGTGCTTTTGCTGGGTTTTCCCGGTCCCGCTTTATTCACAGCGACAACACGGAATTCCCACTCGCTGTCCTGCACCAGATTACCAACTGTGAACGAGGTGCCGCTGACTGGACTTGAGTTGACCGCGGTCCAGTCACCTGTCCCTCCGCGCTTCTTTGCGGGCGCCTTCTCGATTATGTACCCTAAACGTCACATCCACAATCGATACGTTATTCTAAATCGAGTGAGAATTGCATCAGATAATTATTCAGAAAACAAAGTAGGTGCTTGAAAACAAGTCCTAATTCAAAGTTTTCCAGCATTCAAAATTTCCTGCAATAGGATCACACTCAACCAAATGAAAAATTCCTATATGCAAGTACCAGTTGATTGTCAGCACAGGCTCATACACAACGGCTTTACAACACCAGAACAATATTATGCAATCCCTTCTCAATGACAGCCAGCTACATCAATACAAACATGCATTGTGTCAGATGCTACAGCTCTTATATACATAATTACAGTAGTATATATATATATATATATATATATATATATATATATATCTGTGTGTGTATATATATATATCTGCTTAATGAGTAATCAAGCTTATTTCTATACTGAACTTATTTTATAAAATCAAAACATTGAAGTAGAAGACCTTCAATTGGATCTCCTCCATCATCTGTAGGTTCCTTCCATTTCAACGTAACTGAGCTCTTGTCAAATTTAGCAATTTCCAGGTCTTTTGGGTCACCAGGCGGATCTAAGTCAATTCAACAATGACGACAACAATAAGAAATAATTTCAGATATTTCTTGAATGTAACCGGCATCGTCTAATAAAAGCCAATTTGAAATATTATGCTGCTTTCTTTAATAGAAAGTAAAATTCAAAACGCTACATGTTTCTGAGTACTGGTCCTCACCGTATGGATTCTTTGCCAGGATCGCTTTGTTGGTTTCGATGGGTTCTCCGGCTCCCAGCCTGTTCTTGGCACGAACTCGGAACTTGTACTTCTTGCCGGGTTCAAGGCCCTTCACAACGTGTGACTCGGACGTCGGAGTGCCGGGAACCGGGTCCCAGGCGTCAGAACCCTCTTCACACTTCTCAACCAGATAACCTACAATGATGAATTCACCGTGTCTTCATCATATCGGCCTGAAACCTGATCGTCATTCTATTCACGAAATATACAACTTAGATCTGTGTAATTCAGGGTGTTCATAACAGTAATTGCATTTGATGCATTAGCAACAATAACAGCGCTGTGTTTCGGCAACTTAATATCACCGCATTACAGTTTTCATTTCTTCTTAGTAACAAAAGAGAACTTATCCGAACAAAACTAACCGGTAATCTCTGCACCGCCATTGTCGGAGGGTGCAAGCCACGATAATTTAAGGTGGTCGGCATGGATGTCACTCGCCTGTAGATTTTCTGGAGAGCCAGGTTCATCTGAGACAGAACAATGACACAGGTCAATCAGTTTATTCTCTCTCCCTCTCTGTCCTTCAACATAATACATGTTTACAAACGTACTTGTTTACAAGATCGTATGACATTACATACTGTTGACTGTACAGCACTTTTGGTTTTGGTTCATGGCTATGTTACTCATAAATTGTGGATGATGATGATAATAATAATAATAATAATAATAATAATAATAATAATAATAATAATAATAATAATAATAATAATAATAATAACACTAACAACAACAACAACAACAATAATAATAATAATAATAATAAATACAATTATACACCATTTTAAGAATCAAGCCTAAATGGGACGTCTCTTTGAAGAATTCACCCACAGAATTCAACAGAAACTCACGCTTTTTCTTTTCTGCTTTGACTGATGCTGAAGCGTTACTGAAGTCTCCCGGTCCAACATCGGTGACCGCCGCCACGCGGAATTCATACTCCTCGCCTTCCTCTAAGTTGGGAACAGTTGCTGACTCGGCTGTTCCCGGTAGATCGGCAACTTTCTCCCAATCACCTCCGAGCTTCTTCTTCTCCAATTTATAGCCTTTTATTAGAAACAAAAGATATTACGAAATGCAAGAAAATTAATTTTTATAAATGTTCCCAATGCCAATATATGATGGCTTGATTTGGAGTTTGAAATATGTTTCCAGAAAATTGCAAACAATCCAGTAAAGCTGGGAAATCTACTTGTTTCCCAAAAGATGCTACTGAAACAAACACGAAAATCAATACTTTCTCTAAAACTCCATTGACTCCACAGTCAATCCAACTGCTCATATTAAAAGTTCCTTATTACTTGGCAGATACAAAAAATGAATTCGTACAAAGATGAGAGATGTCATGAATGGTCGGAACAGCTCCAGATACAAAACGTTGAACTGTAAACAAGCAATGAAATAACCTTTGATAGGACTTCCTCCGTCACTTCGGGGTTTTGTCCAGCTAACATCCGCTGAATGAGGACCGACATTGCTAACGACTGGAGTCCCAGGTGCAGATGCCTTTGCTTTAAAATTAAGCACAACACAACAACATAACTGACAACCAAATGACTGAAGATATACAACAATACTGTCATCTCAATATACACACACACACAAGCAGTTAATAAATACATCAAGTAAAATTATATTATTAGATGCCAGCAAAATTTTTGTTTCAGTAAGAAAAAGTGCTAT
Organism: Metaphire vulgaris; assembly: GCA_018105865.1. Classification (NCBI taxonomy): domain Eukaryota; kingdom Metazoa; phylum Annelida; class Clitellata; order Crassiclitellata; family Megascolecidae; genus Metaphire; species Metaphire vulgaris. The sequence goes on from CM030851.1 coordinate 14,684,013, forward strand.
ATGCTATATTGGCACATTTGGAAGGAAGGATGGCCCCAAAGACAGGACAAGGTAATTAAACAACAAAAACCCCAACGTACTTGCTTTGGGTTTTGCAACAACAGAATCTGAAGGTGGACTTGGGTATCCAAGACCCGCGCGATTCTTCGCTTTTACACGGAACTCGTATTCGTGACCTTTGTCCAAGTTTGGCACTGCACAATTCAAATTGTTCATAATTAATTCAAATCATCACTCAATATCTGCAGTCTTACAACAAAAATCAACACAGTTAGGTGATTCCAAATATGGTAGTACAATATGCTTTAGCAGCTTTAGCAAATGAGCTGCACAATGCCACATGAATATTGCCCTGTTAAAGATTCAATTCCATTTATAGCAACTGATGTAACCTGATGTAAAGTGCACGCTATAACTTATAAAATCTCACATTTATATAGCACCACAAGAATTATGCACCGGGCGTCAATCAAAAGCACTATGCAAGTCATTTTAGCATCACTGTTGTATGCATTAATGTCTGAGATGTGGATATCTCCAAACAACGACTCCAAAAAACCTGAATCCAGGCCAAAGACTGACCATGCAAAACTTTGACCCTGCGCACAAGTGAGCCATTATGCCATGCTTATATGCATACACAAAAAACTAACACTTCCCATATACAACAAATTGCAGGTGCATAAAATATCAAGCCTAAACTATATACATACACATAATATATTTTGTTAATGCCATGTGCAAAACATTCTTAAATGTAAACAAGAACTACGAAAAAATCTGAAGAAAATTTTTGCCAATTGCATTTACCAGTGAATTTTGTATCTTTGCACGGGTGTTTCTCGTTAACCGGTTTCCACTTATCAGATCCTTTTTCCTTAACTTCAACAACATATCCAGTGACCTTGTCACCTCCATCCTCCTTTGGTTTTTCCCAGGACAAGGTCACGCTGTCTTCGTCGACATCCTCAACCTTCGGCTGATTCGGTTTTCCAGGAGCGTCTGGAAGGTGCAAACATTCATATTTTGATATTTTAATTTATCAAAAATAGGGCCGACAATGCGATCTGATTCAAAAGTCAGAATAACACAAACTGTGCGTGTGACATCAAGTGAAGGCTTCTGTGTGCCCGTCTTTATGAGCAAATGAGCACGAAAACAAGAGTAACACAGGGACAAAACGAAGGGAAAAGAGAAATATGTAGATTTTTGGTACTGCTATTGTGTTAAAGTAAAAGTAATCATGTATGCTATTTTACAAAGCATAAAGGAATGAAAACAGGCCAAGCCACTCCCAGATGACCAAGTAAGCTGTTATTACAACAGGTCCCTCTTTTCCCATCAACTATGGCACAAAAAATTGTAAAGACTATGGATGATTCCCGAGTGAAAACAATTTGTATAAATGAAATGCAAATACACTTGTAAAATGATTTCAATTTATGTCAGCAGAGGGAGCCTTAAGACAGTCCCAGTCGTTGCCAAATACTGACCAAAAGGATATTTGGCAGTAATTGGTTTCGTGGTGACCAATGGTTCGCTCTGTCCTTGATCGTTAACGGCCGACACTCGGAAGTCGTACTGATGACCTTCCTCCAGTCCGGTCACCTCACATTCTGGGCCTCGGCAGAACTTACTGACCGGCGTCCATTCCCCAGTCTTTTTGTCCTTCTTCTCAACGACATAGTGAGACACTGGCTTGCCGCCATCATCCTGTATTAGGGAAACATTAAGTTTTACGAATGGCGTTTCGACAGAAAACAAATCAAGTTAATGGCATAATTCTGTCCTGGCCGCTGCACGACAGTGTGTGTCATAAAAAAGCATCTCAGGAACTTTAAATAAAGACTGAAGAAACTAAGAGAGGCACTGAGATTGGTGGAGATTATCAGACGTGAGCATGTAATAGGCCAATTTAAGATAATTCTATTCTATTCTTCATGACAATTTATACAGCGCGGTAACATAGCGAGGGCCAAAGTCAAGAGCGCTTTACATAGAGCAATCGCACGAGATACTAAATAAGTGTAATAAGATAATAATTGAGATAATTTCAGCTAATTTCCATAAAACTAACCTTTGGTGGCTTCCATGCCAGTTTACATGATTCTGGAGTGACCTTGGATGCTTCCAACGGACCTTCCGGCGCTCCGGGTTTGTCAAGCACGATGAGATTGACGCGGGCGGTGTCTGATCCTTTTGGGTTTCTCAAGGTCACGGTGTAGTGACCTTGGTCACCTTTCTCAGCGGCCCTGCATATCAAAACGACTTCATCGTCGTGCTTTTCAAATGAGATCCTTCCATCTTCACCGATTTCCTTAGCACCCTGGACAAGCAATCGATAAAAACATGTATCAAATAAAGACATCTGGCCAAACAAACACAAGATCGTATTGTACTCGTATAACATAGATTCCAGTACATCATAATGCAGCTCAAGTAGTCACAACGGTATATCTAGAATAGTGCGCTGACATCAATAGCTATTGTTGGAATTTAGCTGGTGAATTGTACAGCTAATAAGAAAATAGCCATATGTACCAGAGTATGCAACCAACGTAATGAATTTATCACCAAACATAATTACAGTATCTGAATTAGAAAATCTGCTTCAGATGAGTTCACAACTAAAGTAAAGCATATTTCTTCAACAAGTAAACATAAGCATGAAAAGCCACTATAGACAAATATTATGTTATAGTGGTTCTCACACACGGCAGATCCTACAGAACCACTCTAAACCTTATTATTATTATTATTATTATTATTATTATTATTATTATTATTATTATTATGTATTGTTGTTGTCATTGTTATTAATTAATTATTAATTAATTATTAATTAATTAATAACAGTGACAACAACAATATTAACATATTGACATACATTGAACCATGAGGCAGTAGGAACTGGGCTGCCCTGGAATGGAATTCTGATTCTATAAGGTTCACCAACTTTAGCAATAACTTCACTCATGGAGGGATCCAGTAATACTTTAGGAGCAGCTAAAAATAAACAACAGCGGACTCAGCACAATTAACAGCACCGATGGAAAATAACTTTTGCAGTCCCAAATAACATTTTTAATACATTTAAAAAGCATAAATAAACATATATTTATTACAGGACACAATTCACTGAGCAGACTGTCACCAATCCAAGTACCGGTCAAGCTCAATATTGCATGACTGTCATGTACTTTAGCATCCCAGTATTAAGACAAGGTGAATAACAGAGAACAAAGTCATTATCCATACTGATAGAGATCAAGAGCTCTTTGGCAAGAGCACTACTCTAAACCCATCAATACAAATGGGAATGTCTAGAAATGAACATTACAGTGTAGCGATCAATGAAAATATTTTTCCTGCAGTCTTACAGGGAGGCGGAGCAGCCTTGATGCCATCCGACGCTTCTGAATATTGACCTGGACCGGCTTCGTTCACAGCAGCCACTCGGAACTCATATTCCTTCCCTTCCGACAAGCCTTTAACATTGAACGACGTGTCATTTATTGGCGAAGGAGTCACCCTAAAACACAAAATTATATGTTTCTTTTAATCACACACACACACACTCCCCTCAAACCACACGAAGCTTGTCCCTAGGACAGACGCATATATCAGCATCACATTATACTAACAGGCTCCTGTGCTTCACAGCATTAAATAGAAATAATCTGAAGTGCATTGATTGCAATTAAACATTACTTTGTCCATCGTTTTGCTCCTTTTTCTTTCTTCTCCAGGACGTATCCTTTGATTGGACGGCCGCCATCTTTAGTAGGAGGCTCCCATGCTAACGCAATGGAGTCTTCTGTTGTCCCGGTGCATTCTGGGGCTCCCGGCTTACCAGGCGGATCTAAAAACAAACGTTAAACCCATGTCAGATTAGCCTGTAATCAATTTTAAAACTTGGATCGTATAAATTTTCAGTAATCGAACCAACAATAAGTTGAAAATGCCATCACCACCATGCTAAATTTAGCATTATAAGAGTATATGCTTATGAATTATAATTTGAATATTGCAAGCATAAATTAAGAAGCAGAAGGTGATGCAAAAGTTATCAATAGCATTGTGTATCAGCATTGTCTAAAACAAATTCTTACAAAAGCAGTGAAATCCTTCAACATACTTACCAAACGGATGCTTTGCCTTGATTGGCTCAGTTGTAACGAGCGGCTCACTTTCGCCGTTTTCATTCACGGCCACGACTCTGAATTCGTACTCTTCTCCCGGTTCTAAGTTCTTTGCCGTGCCTGTCGTGTCGTTTGGTCCGATTGTGCCCGGCACCTTCTGCCAATTTTTGGCACCTTTCGGTTTCTTCTCCAGCACGTAGCCCTTGATCTTCGACCCTCCGTCGCTCTTTGGTGGCTTCCACTGTACCGTGATAGCGTCTGGAGATGTTTCCACCGCCTCCAAAGGACCCTCGGGTGGTTTCGGTTTGTCTAAAATACAAGTTTAAAATAAATATACTTGCAATCTGATACTCAAGTAACTTCCATAGCACCATAGTAATGCACTGGACGTTAATCAATCGTTTGCAAAAACTCTTACACATCAGATAAACAGTGGCTTTGAAAAGTTTTGCCATATAAAATGCCGGTAATTTACACCGTAACACATATACAGTAAGTAGCCAAGAAAATAGACAAACTGCAGTTTAAAAAATGACAATCAGAAAATTATCGAGTTTTACAATATAAATATTTCACTAGTAATGATATCACAGATGATGTTTATGTTTGTACCAAGAACTTTAACTTTGATCGGGCCCTCTGCGTATCCGGAATCATTCTTTAGCCTGAGAATGTATTCGCCACCGTCCGTACCTTCTGCATCCTTTATTACAAGCAGCGCCTGATTTTCTGTTGTCTAGAAAGATGGACAGAAAGTTTTCTTAAAGCATTAGTATTTGTTAAGAATGAACATCATAACATAAGTCTAGCAGATTTAGATCACAGTGCAAGCAATAAGTAAAATTTCAACAGGAGCATATAATGAAGCATTAAGATCTAAGAATTGCACAGTACAGTGGATCGCACAGTGCCTCAGTTTCATTAGCATGCATAGAAAGCAATAAAGACAAGGATAGGAGTATCCAGAACACTCTCTATGCCCACCAGCATAGATCAGTATCTATGCTGGTGGGCAAGAATCTGCTTCTGCCATTGGCGTCTATTAATAGACGTCAATGGCTTCTGCCCACCAGTGGGCGGAGCAACCGGACTTTGTTGGTAAACACTGGATACCCCTATTAAAACATCAAGATAATCTGGTTCATAGTACGAGAGATTTGATAGATAACTAAAACACAACTTATAATTAATTTGCTGCTTGATGGAAATCAATAGAAAACTTATTGAACAGTGGGTGTATAGATATGTATAAAATTCACAGAATTGAACAAATTTTCCAACAGAAACCACATTTTCACTCTGTTCCCACTTCATTGCTTCAAACTGTTCAAGAATAATCAATTTTGGCCTTCCTGATTTTGATCCACAGAGTTTGAAATTGGACACATCCCAGCCGTTTCGTACCACACACTAGAACCAATGACTGTACGAGAATGAGGGACATCAACAAAATGAAATCCTCACGAACATCTTGTGAAATGGTTAGCAAGTCAATCAAGCACTGAGCCATGTCTTAAAACATCTGGTTCATGGTACAAAAGGTTTAATAGACAACAAAAATTGATAATTATTAATTACTCGTCTAAATTCTCGACATATAATATTTGCCAGGCAAAATTTGATTTCAACGCAATTCAAACAAAACTATTCAATACAGCACTTAATATGTATGCTAATAAGGGCCACCAGATGACCTAAATTATAAGAAAAGTACCTCAATTCTAACTCTTCCTCCTTTCTCGATCTCCTTGCCGTTGAGTTCCCAGGTAGCAGTTGGTACTGGCCACCCTTTGATTGGTACTGGAATTCTCAGTTCATCTCCAGCCTTTACGGTAATGTCCTTGATTTTGCTTAAATCAATTGAAGGTTTTTCTACAAAAAAAATTGGAGGTTTTTCTAAATATTCAATGCCTATGTACCATGCAAAACAGATCTGTTTCTGAAAGTGAAGATTTAAAAACGGCACAAATAACTTTATGCTGTTTTAAAATCTTCACTTGAAATTTCATAATCCACAATACAATTCTGTCCATGCTACTCCAAGAATCACAAATATAATTATGTTAAGGTACAGTTTACCGGTAAGTCAAATCAATAACAACTGAATTAAAGTCAAGGCTTAATATTAAATAAACCAAACACACGGTGCTAAACAAACCTTTTGGTTTTTCCGCAACCACAGGACCGGTGGGAGCGCTCGGTGTACCTGGCCCAGCAGCATTGACGGCCTTCACCCTGAACTGGTACTCCTGACCTTCCTTGAGGTTCGGAACCGTACAGCTATTGCCTTGAACTGGAACCGGAGTAGCCTCTGACCAGTCTCCATCTTTTGGCTTCACCTCCACAATGTAGCCCTCGATTTTTCCGCCACCGTCGTTCAGTGGTTTGTCCCAAGAAAGACTGACAGAATTCGGGGTGACTTTGTCCACTTTGGGTTGGCCAGGCGGACCGGCTGCAACTGAAATGCAAAAAGCAGCACTTTAACATTTTATTTTCTGTTGGGTGGACAGAAAACAGAGCTGCTGCGAAAAATAACAAAGAAAGAGCTGACTTCTAAATCAATCGCCATCTTGCTTACTATAACCAACCAAGTAATTAAGTTAGTAAACCAAATTTCTATAGTGTGATGTTCAGGAGATCTGATAGAGCAGTCAGTCAAGGAGGTGATTGATCATTTTTTAATCTAGCGACATGTAATTTCTTGCTCATGCACAGTAAGTTTGAAATTATCTCCAGTCACAAGAAAACACTAAAATTAGCATCCTTGAGTAATTCTTGAATATCTTAAATGTACTTACAGACAGGGTCCCTGACACGATGGGGCCCGGTGCTTTTGCTGGGTTTTCCCGGTCCCGCTTTATTCACAGCGACAACACGGAATTCCCACTCGCTGTCCTGCACCAGATTACCAACTGTGAATGAGGTGCCGCTGACTGGACTTGAGTTGACCGCGGTCCAGCCGGCACCGTGCTTCTTTGCGGGCATCTTTTCGATGATGTAACCTGAATAGAAAGACATTATTGATAGCTAAAATCCACAACTGTGGAATCATTCAGAATGATCAGTAGGAAGAATGGTCATCCAGTTCAGAGTGCATATTTTCCATTATTCAAAGCAGAAAATATAAAATTCTTGCACAGTTCTCAAGTAGAGAAAAATTTTACATAACCTTATTTTTCAGTCAATCAGTTTTGATGCCTCACAATCAATCAGTTTTTGATTCACCACAGTTATATAAATGCAATATCTAGCATACAATTTTAAATGAAACAGACCCGATAACCTGCAGTTGAACAAAAAACATCAATACCGGTAATACCAACACTAACACAAGGCAATCCAATTCTCGGATACTTTTTGACTCCAATGCACATACCTTCAATGGGATCTCCGCCATCATCCGTTGGTTCCTTCCATTTCAGTGAAACCGAGCTTCTATCAAACTTTGCAATTTCAACATCCTTCGGTTCACCCGGAGGATCTGTAAATTTCAAAGAATAAAAGCATATGTAGGCCTAATACAGTATATGCTGCCTCTGACTATGATGATGATGATGATGATGATGATAATGATTTCCCTGGTTCAAGGCAGGTCCAACTGGCTTTTTGAATGGTATAAAATTAAGATAACTTATATAGTCAATGGTCAGTCTTTTTTAGCAATGCAGCTGGACAATGGCCATTTCTTTGTCCAAATTTGCCTTCATATTTGATTACAGATTCAAATGCATTGATGACGTCTCCAAACATTTGCACTGCCTATGACGGAATCTGAAAACCACGTACCATAAGGATCCTTTGCGAGAATAGCCTTGTTCGTTTCGATCGGCTCTCCGACTCCGATCTTGTTCTTTGCACGCACGCGAAACTTGTACTTCTTCCCCGGTTCGAGGCCTTTGACAACGTGCGACTCAGTGGTTGGAGTACCAGGTACTGGCTCCCAAAAGTCTGACCCTTCTTCGCATTTCTCCACTTCGTAACCTGCAAGATATGAACATCTTACTTATTAATCTGTAACACAACGAGCTGATCAACATCACCAGCAGAGTTTCATTGCAGATTGAACATACGTGCAAGGCACATTCTGAGCCTTTATGCCATCACCATAACTCTTACAAGCTTAAACGTCAAATATTTTCCCAGCACGCACTACACTATTATTAAAGATTCAGGACAATGTTGACAAAATCTTCAAAATCTGGCAATGATCCCTTTTAGAATATTTACTATAGAATCATTAGCAAACAGTAAATTCCTAGGGAAAATAATTTTATAAATGTAAATTAATAGTTTAAAGCAGCATGCATAACATGCAAGAATGATGAATTATATTCCGTTTGATGTCTGGAAAAATTCCTTGATTACCAGTAATTTCTGCACCGCCATTGTCAGAAGGTGCAAGCCACGACAACTTCAGGTGATCTCCGTGAATATCGCTTGCCTGAAGGTTCTCTGGAGAACCAGGTTCGTCTAAAGAGATACATTTAAAATATCACATAACACAACTTCAACTAGAAACTCATCCAACTTAAAAATATTTATTAAATTACACTATAAACATCATTATCATCATCACCAAGTTCTCTGTCCTAAGACAGGTTCAGGGCTGCAATGTTTCCATTCCTCTCTGTACCTCTTCTTTGATTTCTGCATAGGTTTTGAGAGGCTGTGTTTTCATCATTAAACATAACAGTTCATAGACTACATTTCTAAATAACAAAATGACACCACTGAAAACCCAAATTGGACATGATTCAAACACATCAAAATCGTTAGTTGAAGAATACAGAACTAATTAAAAATAATTAAAAATAATTATCATACGTTTCTTTTTCTCCGCCTTCACTGGTGTCGAAACCGAACTGTAGTCTCCGACACCTGCGTCTGTGACTGCAGCAACACGGAATTCGTACTCTTCACCTTCTTCGAGGTTGGGCACCGTGGCCGACTCTGTCGCGATCGGCACATCGGAAACCTTCTCCCAATCACCTCCGAGCTTCTTCTTTTCCAACTGATAGCCTGACAGAAACAGAGACGATATGCTCAAACGAGTATTGTAAATTCCTTGTCATGCTGTGAATTAGATAACTACTAGGTCAGAATTTTCATATTTACCAAAATATGTGCTAATCATGTAATGATCTTCACAGCAGCTCAATGATTACCACTCTAAACCTTGTTATTATTATTAGTAGTAGTATTTATTATTGTCATTTATTATTAAGAATAAACAGTTAAGACTATTTGCATAAATTCACAAGATTTTACTTTTCCTTATTTATTCTGTTCAGTTACGTTATTTGAAATTAATTTTACAGCCGAAAACACATGAATATTTGATCTCCTCACTAACAGGCTAGCTGTGCCATGTCAACAAGATAGATTTTTAATCTTGCTCTAAAATTCTGCAATGAATTACCTTTTATTGGACTGCCACCATCACTCCAAGGCTTAGTCCAGCTGACATCTGCCGAGTGAGGACCAACATTGTCGACAACAGGAGTTCCGGGAGCTGAAGCTTTTGCTAACATCAATCAATCGAATACATGCCTGTACGATATACAGTAACTCTACTCATAATCAGCAATGGAGTAGGATATTATTAAGCATGACGTCTTAGAGTCCCTGTCAACCTGTGATTGATTGATTACATGACAGGTAAGCAGTGGCAATAAATGAAAATTGAGAAAAGACAAACTTGGTTTTGGCTTGACAACAACCGAGTCCGTTGGAGGACTTGGGTCTCCAGCACCAGCGCGGTTCTTAGCTCTTACGCGGAACTCATACTCTTGGCCTTTGTCCAAGTCACGTACTGAATAAAACCAAAACAACTTTATTAACAAGATCATACATTATGGCAGGCTTCATAATTAATTTGCCAATGTTTCTGTCGTTAAAAATGACTGTGCTGAGGACACAGTGGCAGAGTGATAAATGACTGGGGCCATGTTGCTGGGAGGGTCACAGATTCAAATCAGATGCAGGTAAAGTAATATGCCTAAATGCATAAATCATATTCCAATCACAGTAAAATGCCCGGTACAATTAAGAACACAGAACATTTTCAGCTACAAAACACACGGGAGTATAGAAATCACAAAAACAAGAAAGTCAGAAACGAAAGAAAGCCAGATCACACTCACCGGTGAATTTTGTATCTTTGCACGGGTGCTTTTCGTTGACTGGTTTCCACTTATCGGATCCTTTTTCCTTAACTTCAACAACGTAGCCATTGATCTTGTCACCTCCGTCCTCTTTTGGTTTTTCCCAGGACAAGGTCACGCTGTCTTCGTCAACATCGTCAATCTTTGGTTTACTCGGCTTACCAGGAGTATCTGGAACAAATCATTTGAAAGTCAATTAACCACACCTCCATTGTAATCACCGTTGATTGTAAATGTACCAAAGTCTTCTGATAAACCCTTTGCCATCAGTGCATAATGACAGACATATGCAAGTAGGGCAAATTACATACAGCAGGTCAAAGGTCAAAGCAAAAACAATAAATTAACAACCTAAATGAAACTTTGTTCCATAGCATTTAACTACAGGGTGGTGCAAAAAAACCGGACTAGTCACATTTAGGTTTGCATTTAATATAGTCCGTTTTTTTGCGCCACCCCGAGATGCAAACCAACTCCACAATTGTGCCATGCAGACCTTTAAGAAACGCGCGAGTTTCCCAACTTGTTCAGAAACTAAATATATCCAAATGTCTCGATTAAAATTAAAACCAAAAAGAACTTGAAAACAAGACAACAAACTATTTACCAAAGGGATACTTGGCCGTAATAGGCTTTGTGGTCAGGAGTGGTTCGCTCTCTCCGATGTCATTAACAGCGGACACCCTGAAGTCGTACTGATGTCCATCTTCCAGACCGGTCACGTCGCATTCTGGACCTCGGCAGAACTTGCTGACCGGAGTCCATTCCCCGGTCTTCTTATCCCGTTTCTCAACAACATAGTGAGATATTGGCCTGCCACCGTCATCCTTGCAAAACAAACAGTAAACAATGCACTTTCTATTCAAGTATAACAAATGCTTCAACTGAAAGTAATACCAGTAAAGGATAAGTTAAACTTGGTTCCTGTACAGGATTTTAATAAAATTCCTGCAGCTTTAAAATGCTGCTTGGCACAAAAGTTGGTAATTTTTTAAAATTTCTTCTTCAAGAACAATTTATATCATGCTGTTGTTGTTGGTCCTCCAAGTGTGAATGACTTGATAAAATATTCTGACAAACAGTCCCACCCACAATGGGAAAATTGGTTCACAACTAAGTCAGGCATAAGAAGGTTAAGACCTAAATGTCTGAGTTTCACCAAATACACTCGCTTATTTGCAATGTTGGTGATTTTCAGTGTAGAAACTGACCTTAGGTGGGTTCCACGCAAGTTTGCAAGATTCTGGAGTAATCTTGGATGCTTCTAATGGGCCAACTGGTGCTCCAGGCTTATCGAGAACAATGAGGTTTACGTGAGCCGTGTCCGATCCTTTTGGATTTCTCAGAGTGACCGAGTAACGACCTTGGTCACTTTTCTCCGCAGTTCGGCAAACGAGAACAATTTCGTCTTCCAATATTTCAAATTTGATCCTTCCATCCTCACCAATTTCTTTAGGTCCCTGGATTAAATTGAGTGAATGGCTTAACATTAAAGCAAATGAAATACATTCTTTGGTTAAGTTAGGCAACAAAAATAAACAAAGTTAATTCGTGTGTAGATTAGCAGCTACAAAAAAACTTCAGAAAGTTCACCAGAAATGTGTAAAGCAAAATCTGCTAACATTTCCATATAACATAAAATGCATTTTCTGGCAAATTTATTAACCCTTGCACTACTAAGCTTTTTTCATAACAAGATCTTCTAAGGAGGGGGGGTGGTTAACCTTCCAAGCGGTGCAAGGTTAAACCATATTTTTTTTGGACAAATATGCCATAATAAATGCAGGAGAGTAATTACATTGAACCATGAAGCAGTCGGTGTTGGACTTCCTCTGAACGGAATCTTAATACGATAGGGCTCACCGACTTTAGCCACAACTTCACTCAGCGATGGATCCAGGTTAATCTTTGGAGCGGCTGGTCACAAAGAGAAAACAACATACCCCGTGTCAAAAGCAGTGCAATTAGGCAATTTCAATTGCAGATATATATTAACCCTTTGGTACATAAGGTCAATATCTCGGTTTCATTACATATTGGTTATACGAATTGACGTGATGAAAGGGTTAAGCAACACCTTAAAAAGCCATGACAAGACGTGAAGCACAAATTGAAGGATGCTAGAAATGCACGTAACATATTTGTTAAACTTAGGATAGACAGGACTGTACTAAAAATTAAAACATATTTTTTAATGCTAAATTCAAAACTAAATGTAAGTGCACATGCATAATAGACAAACTTGCCATTTCTGTAGGAAAGTGACGCACAAGTCAAAGCAATAAACTCAGCATATACCAACAGAAGCGCAAATGAGTTACAATCCAATAAATGAGATGCAAACAAGCTGTTGCTCAAATCTTCACCAAAACAATAGCATGGAAAAAAACAAGATTTTCAGCTAATGTGCATTGCTATAGAAACGTAAGCAATGCGCACAGAAGACGACTGCTGGCCGTGATGCTTACAGGGCGGTGGGGCCGGCTTGATGCCCTCGGTGAGATCAGAGAATGGACCTGGTCCTGCTTCGTTCACAGCAGCCACTCGGAACTCATATTCCTTTCCTTCCACTAATCCTTTCACATTGAAGGCTGTATCAGCTATTGGTGTTTGGGTTACCCTAACAAAAAGAAACTTCAATCAATCATTCAATCAATCAATCAATCAACTGCTACGGCACCACTATCATAATGACTAGGGCATCTGCTGATGGTACACCAAATCCAAGTAGAAGGGTCAGTCGAGAAACTAATAATAATAATAATAATAATAATAATAATAATAATAATAATAATAATATTATTATTATTATTATTATTATTAAGTGATGCTTACAAATATAAATCTTATTATTATTATTATTATTATTACTATTATTATTATTATTATTATTATTATTATTATTTTAAAAGTTAGTTCTGAATATGAATGGTCTGCCCTGTGTGAGAACCACTATAAATGCAATGGTTTGTGTGGTGTCTGGATGAAAATAGGTCCATATGAAACCCAAGCCATTTGCACAGCAAATCCTATGCTTACCCCTTGTTCATCTAAGCAATCATAGACAAATATTCAATATGTTATTATTGTGACACTATGGAAGAAAAAGAAACTGAAAAGCTAGTTCACTGGCAATTTTAACTATTTGAACACCAAATCATTAATCAAAAAGCCAACACTATATTATAAGTAACTATTGCATAAAGTTGTCACGATATGACATAAATATAGGTATCACATCTACAACACTCTTGAATTGCAGTAAAATCTAGAAACTCACTTGACCCATCTCTTTCCACCCTTTTCCTTCTTCTCCAGGATGTATCCTTTGATTGGACGGCCGCCATCTTTAGTTGGAGGTTCCCAAGCTAATGCAATGGAGTCTTCCGTTGTCCCAGTGCATTCTGGGGTTCCAGGCTTTCCAGGTGGATCTGAAAATCAGTCAAACAGAGTGAAAAATCATCTGTTAATTACAAGTAAAGAAATTGGCAATAACAAAATTCTGATGCATATTGTCTACATCTACAGCAATGCCAGTGATGAACAATCTCAAAAAGCCAACATACTTCCATCAAAAATAAACAAATGCTTCATATTACTACAGTAAAACTTTGTTATAACACACTCAGCAGGTCTGTAAAATTGATTACTTTGTATGTTATATCCAAGGATTGTTATATCCAATACCTGTATGTTATATATCCAATGCCATCCAATACGGTAGCGCATCACACAGGCCCATACATTGCAATACAATATAATTGAGTATACGTTATAACTAGGTATGTTATAAAGGAGTTCTACAGCATATATACCAGTATTATATATTTGTTATATCATTTGAAATATTAAATTGAATTGATTATTTTTATGCTACAATTGGTAAGAGCTGAATAATTGATTGATTGATTGTTATTACCAAATGGATACTTCGCCTTGATAGGAGCAGTTGTAACAAGTGGCTCGCTCTCCCCGTTGTCGTTGACGGCCATGACTCTGAAGTCATATTCTTCTCCTGGTTCCAAGTTCTTTGCCGTGGCTTCGGTGTCGTTTGGCCCTATCGTGCCCGGCACCTTCTGCCACTTTGTGGCGCCTTTTGGCTTCTTCTCCAGAACGTATCCTCTGATCTTCGACCCTCCGTCATCTTTCGGTGGTTTCCACTGGACCGTGATAGCGTTCGGAGAAGTCTCGGTCGCCTCCAGGGGTCCTTGCGGTGCACCGGGTTTGTCTACGTCAGCAAAGCGCAAAGGTGATATCAGTAATGATGACAGAATCAGAAGTTAATCTAGAACACAACCACGAGTGCATAGTCAGAAATCTGCAAAAGCTACAGGTAAAAGTACATCCCGTACTCGAGTCCGAACATTGGGTTCCAGCACTTATCTCCAGTCTAGGCAATCAGCAATGCAGGTGGTATAATCCATTAATCTGGGGTAGGTTGCCATTACTTTCCCCAGACCCACGTTTTACCTCGCAGATTAACGCTGCTCCTCAGTTTACCACCGCCCTCTAGCGAGTAAGGCTGAGTCGACCTTGGGGCTCCTGCGGGTATTGAACCCGCGACCTTCTGCTCCATCATCCAGTGCTGATACCACTCTGCTAACTTCCTGCCCAGAAGAGCTACACATAAACTTAAATCCAAATGATGATCAAATAGTACCACATACACGTACAGTTTTTTTTTAAATCACAAAACAGACGCAATGTTTTCACGTGCCCAGCATATAAAGAACATAAATAATAGAGGCACTGTTACCAAGAACAGTGACTTGGATTGTTCCCTCGACTGATCCAGAAGAATTTGTCAATTTCAACGTAAATGGTCCACCATCTCCCCGTTCAGCATCTTTGACGATGAGCAGTGCCTGGTTTTCTGTGGTCTGTCAACAACAACGAATTCTGTAATATCTATAAATAATCAACAATGCGTTAATGGAAATAACAATTTTTTGATTCCAACTGACTGAATTCATTAACCGCCCAATACCTAGAACATGAATATTACGAGCACTTAACATCTCATTTGGAAGTGCAAACTGTAAGATTTCTACAAACCTCAATCTTAATCCGACCGCCTGCATCCAGTGGCTTGCCATTGCTCTCCCAGACAGTCGTTGGAATCGGCCATCCTGTAATTGGCACGGGGATCTTGATCTCCTGTCCCGCTTTCACGGTGATGTCCTTGATTTTGCTAAGGTCAATACTTGGTTTCTCTGGAACCAAAATGCAATATTAACAGCTGAGACATAGCAAAAAAAAGATTAGATATCAACGACAGAGTCTATTTAATCTGTCAAAATAAAATTACTGTTAAGTAGGCTGTTAGTTCTTGTGTAGGAAATATTAATGCTGTGAAAAATCTACTAAACCACTTAAAACCCAGTTGCTAACACTATAATAATAAGAATCAAAGAATAATAATAATAATAATAATAATAATAATAATAATAATAATAATAATAATAATAATAATAATAATAATAATAATTCTTCATTCTTTCCTTCTGTCATTCCCTATTGGGTTGGACGATGGGTCTGAATGAGTTCCTTCCACTTCTGTCTGTCTCTTGCTGCTCTGGTCAATTGGATGAAGTTCATTTGCATTTCTTCTTCTGCAACCTCTTTTAAGTTTTCTATCCATGTTTTTCCTGGTATTCCTTTTCTCCATTTCTCTTCAGCATAGTTGCATAGTGCTTGCTTTGGTAGTCTTTCTTCTTTCTTCTTTCATTCTTTCAACATGATCAAACCATTTAAGTTTTTATTTCTGCATTGATTCAAGTGTCGTTTATTATTATTATTATTATCATCATCATCATCATCATCATCATCATCATCATCATCATCATCATCATCATCATCATCATCATCATCATTATTATTTTTTTATCATCATCATCATCATCATCATCATCATCATCATCATCATTATTATCATCATCATTATCATTATTAATATTATTACTATTATCATTATCATTATTATTATTATTATACATAACAGAGATTAAGTCAACTGTCAAAGGGTCCTCACCTTTTGGTTTTTCCGCCACAACCGGACCAGTCGGTGGACTCGGAGAACCAGGGCCAGCCGCATTGACCGCCTTCACCCTAAACTGGTACTCTTGTCCTTCCTTAAGGTTCGGAACAGTGCACTCGTTGTCCTTGACAGGAAACGGAAATGCCTCCGTCCAGTCTCCATCCTTCGGTTTGACCTCGACAACATAACCCTCGATCTTTCCACCTCCGTCGTCTGTCGGTTTGTCCCACGAAAGGGCAATGGCGGTTGGGGCTGTGCTGACAATCTTCGGTTGGCCCGGGGGTCCGGCGGGAACTAGAAAGAAAAGCATACTTCGTAAAGATAGATATCATATTTGCAATAGAGCATACTTGTGAGTTATCAAAGGTAAAACTGGGCAATGAGTATGCTAAGAAATTAAAATCACAATGTACCTTAATACTTTTTAATTATTTCAATTTCCTATGAATCAAATTCTTAAGTTCAGAATTACTTTCACGATGCCAATAAAAGCAAGATGACTGGCCAACTGACTGACTCACTAATTGTAAATTACACTATTAGCCCCAAACCCCATTTTACAAGTACTACCATATTTTCAGTACACTTAAACAATACTCTGAATACCCAAACAGTTGTTTCAACAAATCAAACGGCAACATTTGAAATCACTCACAGACGGGGTCTCTGACGCGATGGGGTCCGGTGCTTTTGCTGGGTTTTCCCGGTCCAGCGTCATTGACAGCAACAACGCGGAATTCCCACTCACTGTCCTCGATAAGATTTGGAACGGTGAAAGTTGTTCCAGCAACGGGCGTTGTATTAACCGCGGTCCAATTGCCAAAACCCTTAACAGGCATCTTTTCAACAACATAGCCTAAATGAAATAGACGAAAAATGCTACAAATGGCATCATTTTAATATAGAATTCAAATACATAACACAATGTCTAAAAAATATCACTTCTAGATGTAATGTTATGTAGTATTTGTATAGCACCTCTTCTATTTCTACTCAGAGGCTTTGGGGCTGCATGATGCAAAAGAATAAGAATAACAATTGTCAGTTAAACTGGCATTCTTATGTAAAGGTGCAAATATCTCATGCCCTAAAAACTCAAACAAATTAAAACATTTCACTTATCAATATCAAAGTTGATTTTGCCCAATTTCTTGATGACCTATTTGCTCAAAGATCTGATACAGTTTCAAGAATTAAAGTATCAATTGATACCTTTAATTGGGTTTCCACCATCGTCACTCGGTGGCTTCCATTTCAGCGTAACTGAACTGCTGTCAAATTTGGAAATTGCAAGATCTTTTGGCTCTGATGGAGAATCTGATGAAAACAAACGCATCAACACAATGACTTAAAGCAAGAAGCAAACACTTTTAGTCTAAGCAAGTCAATCTATGCTGTTCATTCATGTGTCCATTACTAGGCTAAAACTATAATTCAATAAAAATTAATTCAATAAATAATATATTACCATATTAAAATTAATTCAATAAATAATATATTACCATATTAAAATTAATTCAATAAATAATATATTACCATATTAAAATTAATTCATAAATAATATATTACCATATTATCTTGCACATAAGACACACTTATTTCCCCTCAAAAAAAATTGGTGTAAAGCATGGATGTGTAACATATATAAGAATAAACTTTATCTACATACAATTTTATGTACATAAACATACATCATTTTAAATTTACCGGTATTCAACTATTATAAATATGTACAGTTATACACTGTGAGCCAATAAATCCCAAACCCTTTTTATTCTGGCTATAACTTTGTCAAATTTTGACCAATCCTGATAAAACTCAGCAGTGAAGTAGCTGTAAGCCCCAAACACACGTCAGCACATAGGCTCAATTCCACCAACACATGATCAGTGTGCTTTAAGCAGCAGTAAAAAGTGATTAATGAACGACATGAATGTCTGAATGACACGTACCATATGGATTCTTGGCCAGAATTGCTCTGTCCGTTTCCACGGGATCGCCGACTCCGTACATGTTTTCCGCCTTCACCCGGAACTTGTATTTCTTTCCAGGCTCGAGGTCCTTGACGACGTGAGCTGTGCCGTTGACAACGCCCGGCACTTTCTCCCACACGTCGGAACCTTC
This sequence comes from Metaphire vulgaris, assembly GCA_018105865.1. Classification (NCBI taxonomy): domain Eukaryota; kingdom Metazoa; phylum Annelida; class Clitellata; order Crassiclitellata; family Megascolecidae; genus Metaphire; species Metaphire vulgaris. The sequence continues at coordinate 14,702,480 of CM030851.1, forward strand.
GATGCTTTTTTCAACAATATATCCTAAGAGCATACACGAAAACATATCTGACCCGAATAGACAGTGTATCATTTACAAAGGGCAACCTCCCAGTGGCCACCATACCATTTAGTGCACTCATTCTAAACAACTAGGCTAGTCCACCCAGTTGGTCCCCAATGCTTATAAGTTGCTCCCCCAACGGCCCCGTATTTGCCAAACCCTGGAGCCGCCGCTGAATGTTTATGCCACATTCGTAAAACATTTATCAGATGATTTTCGGTTGAAAATAAATATGAGAGTATTTTTAACAAATGCAAAGTATTAGAACTAATTGGCGAATAACAGTGAAAAAGAATTGCGATTCTCACCCAAGATGTCTCCACCTCCATCGTCAGCGGGTGGCTGCCATGCCAGTTTACAATACTCGGCGTGAACATCGCTCACCTGAAGATTTTCAGGAGCGCTGGGCTTATCTAAGAACAGACGCACGGCAAGACTTCGATAACTCATACTTGGAAATCAAAATTTTAAAAAAGCAAATATTTACATTCACTGCATCAGCAATTTTTTCAATTGATCGCGAATCGTAAAACAACAACTCCACAATTTCCCAAGAATATTTTCGTCAAATTCATGTAATTTTCACTTATCCCATCTTGTAAATATTTTATGATATTTATTCGAAGAAATTCTCAAACAAGCACCAAGAACAACGACGTTTATGGTTCCGGTGTCTTCTCCGAACGGATTTGAGACCGTGACGGCGTATTTTCCGGTGTCGCTGCGTTTTGAGACTGGAATGTCAAGGGCCGCTTGCTCCTCTCCACTCTTGAGCTGGACCTGCAAAGAAAAGAATTTCAATTTTAAGAACAGTCTGGTCTATATTAGGAATAAAAAAACAGCTTAATTTTCTGTCAACTGTCTTATCCACTGCTAATGTAATTAATGAATGTATGGATGGGATGGATGGGATGGATGGATGGATGAACATACAGCCTAAAATGAGCTAGTGCATTAAAATTTTGTTCACTGTACAAACTTTTGGCTGCTAATGAACTGACCAAAGCACATAAATGCAAGACCACAAAACTATTTAAAACTTGATAACTTCATCAAGAACCAACATGCAGTACAATAAAATGCAATGCTAACACCAGCCAATGTTACTTGTAATATATTTATGCATGAAGGCAATTTAAAAGCCCAACTGTGTTCATACCCTGTTTGATTCTGGCAGATCTTTTCCATCTTTTTTCCAGGCCACGGTTGGAGTCGGCGCCCCAGATATTGGAATATCGATCTTGAGAGGTTCGCCGGCCCTCACCCGAATTTCTCTTCCTCCCAACCCGGACAGGTCGACCTTCGGAGGAGCTGCAAAATCAAGAAACACGCGGACCTTAAACCAAGTAACAGGAAATTTAAAACGACAACTTACTGATGTGAGAGAATAAAAATTAGAAAAAACAGCAACAGTTAATTGAATGAGCAGATGCACAAGGCTTAATTAAATATATGTTGCCAAAAAATTCTGTACCAGCGACAATATCAAGGTTTGAAAATAGGCGACCGCTTGCAGTTACCTTTCAGTGGCTTTGCTTTGATTGGACCTGATGCGTCGCTCGGATCTGACTCCCCACCATCGTTGATAGCTGTTACTCGGTACTGGTACTCCTTTCCACCCTGAACTTTCTTATCGGTAAACTCTGGTTCCTACATAAAGAAATGTACTTTAAAATTACCAACTAATTTACCCTAAATTCAAGTTTCAACGCTAAAACTAAACACCACAGATTTTCTTTGCTATTCAAGAAAACCATCAGCTCCAAAATAATCTCCATTACAATTTTAATAATCGTCTCAATTTATTTTTCTAGCCACCCACCTTTATCGGCTCGTGGGTGACCTTGGTCCACCGTCCAGTTCGTGGGTCGAGCCTCTCGACATTGTACCCCGTGATGGGAGCACCGCCATCCTTCTTTGGGGGGCTCCATTTCACAGATATGTGGTCGACATTGCTATCCGTTACTTCTGGCTTTCCAGGCGGATCAGGTTTATCTGAAAATTCAAAAAGAATGTCATGCATGCTATGAACATTTGAAAATTGGTGTCTAATAGTCAAGGCTTCATACTGAATACCTAAAACAACAGATATTCTTCACCTGTGATCTATGATACATTAGTCATTGAAATTTCAAGTTTTATTTGATTTTTCTTGATGATTGTCATTCAAAGATGGCATAAAGCTACTAAAGATTACAGTTAAATCTATTATTATCAATGACTCAGCATTATTATTATTATTATTATTATTATTATTATTATTATTATTGCCATTGTTATATAATCCACGATTTAATATCACATATTGAATGCATCACTGTGTGCTACATATTCCCCGATTTGACCAACCCATGGACTTTTAGCCACAAAGTATCATCAACATGATTTCCAACTACAATTCTCACTCTGAAGCTACCAGAGACTGAAGCTGAATACGTTGTTATAATGGCGCTAAAGAAGTTTTATGAACGACTATTTTTCAAAATTTCACGATAACTACTTTGTTCCATCTAATAAAATGCATCATTAGCAAATCAATCATCGATCATCCACGATACGATCAATACCTGAGATCGAGTGCTTACCATAAGGATTCTTTGCAAGAACTGTCTTATCGAGTTCAACAGGATCGCTGAGTCCATACATGTTTTCGGCTCTGATCCGAAATTTGTATTTCTTGCCGTTCTTGAGATGGCCGATGGTGTGAGTGGTTTTGGTGACAACGTCCGGGAGAGTCTGCCACAGGTCGTCATCGGCGTCTGCGCGCTCGATCACGTAACCTAAACCACATTGCGCCAAACATAAACTACCCGGCACTTCTGTCAAAATACAAATGCCCTTGCTCTACACAAGACTGCAGTCGACTTATAATTAACCCTTCAACATGTTCTGAGTGGGCAAGGCTAAAATGGGGTAATGCACAGGCACTCACTTCACTGATTCGCTGATTCACACCACCAACAAACACCATCATCATCATCATCATCATCATCATCGTCGTCGTCGTCGTCATCATCATCATCATCATCATAATCATCATCAACAACAACAAGACAATTTTTATAGTGCCATCAAGTTACATCATAGACATAAGGGGCACGTCTGGTTAATAAAACCATCAAAGCTGAAGTGAATCGTGAAAATGCTTTACTAGATTACACCGATCATATTCTACAATAACAAGTCATAAGAAAGGTCAATAAAAACAGACTAATTTTGCAAATGTCTATGAAGGATCACTTTATAAACGGCCAGTGGCAACACTGACCTGTGATTTCCGCCCCTCCGTCGTCTGCTGGCGGTTTCCATGACAACGTGCAGCGATCGGCAAAGATGTCGGAAACTTTGGGTTCCTTTGGGGGAGTCGGCTTATCTGAAATGAGCAAAACAATGCATAAATCAGTACAACAAGCCTGTTAAATACTACACGGTCAGGCAACCTGATATAATTAATTATTACAGAAATCATACTGTCCAATGAAATCCCTGCACATAATGTATGCTATGAATGTTTATTCACTGTTCTTTTGCAGCAATTGCATCAAAGATTTACTTTACTGTCATTGCACTTTGCATGTTGCCCTTATATTCTACATAAATAAAAATTGCAGAAAAGAATAGGTAAGCTATTCGGCAGCTAAAACAAACAAAAAACGCACCCAAAACGATAACAGTGATGTCACCACTGTCCTCTCCGAAATCATTCTTGGCGGTGATGGTGTATTTTGCGGTATCGCCACGCACTGACGATGGAATACTAAAAAGTGCCTTTTCTTCCCCATAATCTTGATTAACCTGAAACAAAATAAATGAAAACAAAGCCACAAATGTAAAAAAATAACTAAATTATTTGAATGCAAACATAGAAAATGTTAATGGCATAATGGTTGAATCACTTTAATTCAAGCGTGATTGTATGCAATGTCAATAAAATTCACTGGTTTTCTGTGTTTCGATTTGAATGTGGATTCTAAAAGTCAGTGTTGTTCAGATGAACGGTTGTTCCAAATAACTCAGATGTCCAATATCTTTGTGTTCAAATATTTTCTGTTAAATTTCAGCGGCAACAAACCTTAAAATCTTAGTATTTATTTTTAGCACATAATCTCACATATACACCACATAAACATTCCAAACCTTAAGCTAAGAGTGCCTTGTAAGAACGTTTGTCACTGCATTCCTTTCACCGAGCAAATTGTAATTTGTGTTATTAATTCGAAACAAATAAATATTTGACAGCAAACATGGAATTAATAAATTAATAATCAAGCAATTAAATTAAAATAAACCAAAAATCCAAAACTATAAAGTTTTGTTTTTAGATACTATTGTCAAATCGTACACCTCAATTCCTGTCTAAAAGTCAAACAGAAGCTCACAGCTACAGCCAAATGTTGTCCAAAAGAAAGTCCACCCCAAAATGTCCGTATATTTAAGCATTATCATGACATGCAGTAGATTTCTAACCCGCGGAGATGGCTCGATTGGTTTCTTGTCTTTCTGCCAAGTAACAACGGGAGCCGGTGTGCCTGACATCGGCACCTCGATTTTGATCGGCTCACCCGCTCTGACACGAATTTCTTTGCCCGTGAGTTTGCTCAGATCCAGTTTTGGTGCCTCTATTATAAATCACAAACAGAATGATGCAAAAGGCAGAGTCTGGAATATAGTTGGAGGGGCGTTTTTCTGGACTTTCATTTAATTGGAACTTTGGGCTAAGAATATTAGTTTGGGCTTAAATTTAAATCTTTATTGGGCCTCTGATATCTAGATTAGAAGGCAGTTCAAGGTGACTGAGGAGATTTGAAGCAATAGCATTGTTTAGTATGGTTGTCATGCTAGGTTTTTTATTAAACGGCTGAAACTACAAGTGTAGTAATGTAGCATTTGTATAGCACCACTTATATTTCTAGTAGTCAGTAGGTTAGGGTTAGGCTTAGGGTTAAGTAAGTAAGTAGTATGTTTTATAAAGAACCCACACATCACTAGGGAAGTGACAGAGACGATTAAGTGCAAACCGAAAAAAGTAAAGGGGCAATTAAGTGACAACGAATGAACAAACGAAAATGAATCCAAAATAGCAAATGGCTGAAATTTCCACGAGGAATCGTTCAATGACATTGCATGCAGTAGAAATTTGTAAATGGCCATAGAGTCTGAATCTTTGTTACCTCTCAGAGGACGTGCTCTGATCAGGTCCGAAGGTTCACTGGGCTTTGATTCGCCGCCTTCGTTAACGGCCACCGCGCGATACTGATACTCTTTGTTGGCGAATACGTTTTCATCAGTATACTCCAGATCCTGAAAAAGACTCCATGATTAAAATTTAATTTGAAACAGAAATTCAATGACTGATTAAATGATGATGCCACTGGAATTATTTCACAAATGGACACAACGTCTCATTTTCCCTTTCGATTTCTCATATAAATAAAACTGCTGGTCAGAGACAATGCCACAGACAACAAGTGAAACAACCGATTCAACTATCATCATCATCATCATCATCATCATCATCATCATCATCATCATCATCATCATCATCATCATCATCATCATCATCATCATCATCATCATCATCATCATCATCATCATCATCATCATCATCATCATCATCTGATAATTTATATAGCCCTATAACAAGGCATAAGCCTAAGTCAAGAGTGCTTCACAATGATGAGTTAGCAATCATACGACGTACTAAACAAGTGTGTCTTAAGTTTCTTCTTGAACCGTTCAATAGATTTCGAATTAGTGACGAAGTCCAGGAGGGAATTCCACAGAAGTGGGTTCCCTTTGGTTACCGATCTTTCGCCTAGAATCGTTCTTTGCGAGGGTGGTGGGTAAACTAGTAAACATTACGCTACATTACAACAATTAAGCATTCTCGAGAATTCCTACTTTGACAGGTTTGTCGTTCAGTCTGTCCCAAGTGTTTGACTTCGGATCCTTGCGCTCGACGTAGTATCCTTCGATCGGTGCTCCGCCGTCTTTCTTCGGCTTTTCCCACTGGATTTTGATGAAGTCACGGCCACTGTCTGCAACTCCGGGCTTTCCAGGAGGAGATGCCGGATCTCAAAATATATATATATCAAATGACAGCAAACTATAATTCTTTGGACTCAAATTAATAGCTGACTGCATGCAGTTCACAGATATACTTTTAAACCATATATTTTTGCTACAAGAAGCTAAATCTGTTAAGCAGCACTTACCAAATGGATTTTTAGGTGTGACAGCCTCTTCTGATTCGAGCGGTTCTCCTTGTCCAAGGTCGTTCTCTGCCTTAACTCGGAATTTGTATTCTTCGCCTTCCTTCAGCTTCGGCACCTTGAATTCTTTTGTATCCGGCGGTAGAGTACCGCTTGCCTTCTCCCATTTCCCAGTTTTGGGGTTAAGTTTCTCCACCTTATAACCACTAAAAATGCAAATTGTTAAAATACCATAGAGATTTTCATCATAACATCTAAAATTCAACAAATTATACGTTTCCTATTCTCAAAGAACATTGTTTCAAACAGCGTAATGAGCAATATGGCAATGTATTAATACAGTTATGCATGGATGGCAATGATATGTTTTGACTCTATACAATAACAGGCAAAAATAAAGCTAGTTTTCTTATAAATGAACGGTGTTAAGCTCAGGTCAGGTCAGGTCTTCGTCCTCCAGCTGTGTCCAGCTATTGACTTCTCCATGACATCTCTCCAAAGTTCTCTGTCCTTTGCTATTTCTTCCAAAGTCATTCGATGTCTTCCATCAGTTTTTCCATTGAGGTTCATCCCTGCCATGTGCAGATCCTCTTCCAAACCGTCCACCCATCGTCTTTTAGGTCTTCCTTTAGATCTTCTCCCCTCTGGTTTGTAGTTGAAAATTCGTTTTGGGTTTCTTATTTCTTCCATTCTGAGTATGTGTCCAGTCCATTTCATTCTTCTTTTTCTGATAACTTCCACGATGCTCGGTTGCAGTGTTCTCTCTCTAACTTCTTCATTTGTTGTATGTTCTTTGTATCCAATCCTTAGTATTCTTCTAAGCCATTTATTTTCTGTTGCTACTAGTTTTTCTCAAATTCCTTTTTATGGTCCAAGATTCACATCCATAAATTAGTATTGGTATTACACAAGTGTTGAGAATTCTTAATTTTGTTTTCATCCCAATGTCATGTCTTTTGAAAATATTGGTATGTAGCCTGTTGAAGGTTGATCCTGCCATTGCTATTCTTTCGTTTAATCTCCAAGTCCGAGCCTCCTTTTGCTTCCAATTCACTTCCCAAGTAAACAAAATTCTTCACTATTTCAATTTCTTTTCCGTTGTGTGATACTATTGGCCATTCCCCAACTGTTTTTGTAATTGGCATAATTTTTTTGTTTTATTAGTGTTTATTTTTAGTCCAAATTTTCCACTCTCCGTTATTAAGGCCAGTGTTAACTCTACAATCCTTGAGAGGCATTCTGCTATTAGACATGTATCATCAGCATATTCTGCATCATCTATGTTTCCTGGCTTTAGAGATGTTCCTAACCCATTCGTGTTTTCAATCCGTCTCATGATGTAATCTAATATAATGTTGAAGAGTATTGGTGATAGAATACATCCTTGTCTAAATCCTGTTTTAATTTTGAACCACTCAGTTTCTTCTCCATCAATTCTGATACATGCTAAAACTGTGCTATATAAATTTTCAATTAGCCTTATTATTTTGGCATGAATGCCATATTTCTCCAAGAGTTTCCATGCCCCTTCTCTCCAGATTGAGTCATAAGCTTGGGCAAAATCAATGAAGCACATAACCAAATCTTCATTAAATTCTAGTTTTTTTCAATGAGTTGTCGAAGGATGAAGATTTGGTCAGCGCATCCTCTTCCTTTCCTGAATCCACACTGGTTTTTCCTGAGAGTTTCATCCACTGTGTCATTTATTCTGTTTAACATGACTCTGGTGAAAACTTTCCTGGTACACTTAAAAGACTGATTCCTCTAGCATTGTTGCATTCCTTTCTGTCTCCTTTCTTGTGTATTGGTATTATAATTGCTTTTCTCCAGTCTAATGGTGTTTTCTCGGTTTCCCATACTGCTGTTATGACCCGATGTAGCCATCTGATTGTATATACACCAGTGTTTTGGAGCATTTCTGCTGTGATATTGCAGAGTCCTGGGGCTTTGTTTTTTCTCATCTGTTTCACTGCCCTTTCTATCTCTTCCATTGTGATATCGTCTTCATCCTCTAACTCATCCTCTAATTTACATCTATCCTCTGATTGATCGATTTCATTAAATGTTTCTTCTGTGTTGTTAGGGTCTTTGCGGTTTAGTATCTCATCAAAATGTTGTTTCCATCTGGCCATGATCCTTTCCTTCTCTGTTAATATTTCTCCATTTCTATCCTTAACTGGTTCAATGCTTATTATCTTTGTGATTGTGCTTCCACTTAGTTTGTTGACATTTGCAAAAGAGTTTTTTGCTATCTCCTCTTTTGTAAGCATCTTCCATCTCATTTGCCATTTCTTCCAACATTTTATTCTTATCCCTGATTAATCTTTTCTTTAGCTGTATTCTTAATTCATTTAATTCAGTAGTCTTTTGGTTCCACCCTTACCAGGATTCATGGCTGCTTCTTTAGATTTTCTTATTTCTGCCTGTAGTTCTTCTGTTTCTTTTGATATCCAGTTCCTTTTCTCAATCTTTCTGTATCCAAGTTCTTCCTCTGCCACTTTGTTAATTTCAGTCTTGAAATTTTCCCATTCTGTCTCTGGATCTTTGTCATCTGTCAGGTTTGTTAGCACCTCAAATCTGTTTTGGATTTTGATCTGAAATTTATTTTTTTACATCCATTTCATTTAATTTTTCTGTGTCGAAACGTTTTTTCCTTGGCACTTTTTTCCCACTTAATTTAACTTTTAACACAATAAGATGGTGATCCGAATTAATTTCTGCAGATCTATATACTCTTGTCTTTCTCACTGATGTCAACCACTCTTCTCTAGTGATGATATAATCTATCAGGTTTTCAGTTTTGCTATCTGGAGAGGTCCATGTGAGTTTCCTACACATTTTTTGTATAAATTGAGTGTTGGTTATGCACAGATTATTGTTGCTGCATAATTCAAGTAATCTGTTGCCATTGTCATTTTCAATTCCATGTTTTCCTAAAATTTTTCCCCATACTCCAAAATTACTCCCAACTTTTGCATTAAAATCTCCTAGGAGCAAAATAAGGTCATGTCTTGGTGTTTTGTCTATCAGATGTTGCAAATTGTTGTAGAATTTTTCCTTCTCCTCATCTGAATCTCCTTCTGTGGGTGCATATGCCTCAATTATGGTGACGTCAACATTCTTGCATCTCATTCGAATTTTTTAATTAGTCGGTCACTAAGGAAAATCACATCAGTAACTGACTTCGTGAAACATGACTCCAAGGCAATTGCCACTCCATGTTCATGAATTCCTGTCTCTGTTCCACTGTACCAGATTGTGTATCCATTTATTGTCATTCTGCCACATCCTACCCAATGAGTCTCGCTTTCCATGCCACATATCTTAATGTTCAGTCTCCTTAGTTCCTTGTCAGACAAAAAGACTTCCCAGTGCTATACAGTGTTAAATGCGTTCCAATGCCCTACCCTTTCTTTCTTTTGGCTGAGATTACATTGCTTCTTGTCACTTTATCTTTATCTAGGATTCTGTATTGATTTTGTTAACACTGTCGCCAGTGCATCGACGATCAGCGGACCTTTTTATCCTGGCGCACGTCCGGGCCAGTATGGTAATCTTTGGTTTGTAATGTCATGTTGAGCTATGCTATGTAATGTCATGTTTTGTTAAGCTATTCGCGGCAAAACTGTAACTTACGTCACTGGCCTGCCACCATCATCTTCCGGTGGCTTCCATGCAACCGTGATACTATCCTTCTGAATATCCACAACTTCCAGCGGTCCTTTTGGTTTTCCAGGTGGACCTAGTACATGAAAAATGATTAACATGTGCAAAATAACTAACAAGCAAGTATGTATGGTTAAACCAATAATAATTACCAATAAAAATAAATGATAAATTGATAACTTCACAAACAAACAAAACAATGAATTCTCCTAACTGTAGCCTCAATGACAGAGATGATAATTTAGAAAAGATAAAAAAATGGAAACACAAATTCATGATTAGTAAGTATGATGAATAGATGAACAACATACCCAGTACAACTACGTCAACTTCTGCTGAGTCACTCCCGTGATCATTTGACACCGTAATCGTGTATTTGCCCGTGTTTTTACGCTCAAGATGACGATACACGATCAGTGAACTGTAGTCCTGGCTTGTGATCTTTATATTGTCTTTGCTTTCCAGAGTCTATGCAAAGAAACAACTGCATCGATACCTTGGCATGTTTGCCGCATGCGCCTCAAACGCTATCGTCACATCGTGCAAGATATTACATAGTACTGTAGTTTAAAAATTTTGCATAGGTTTTCTAGGCAACTAATAAGCCATTAAACAATTTGACACCACTCAAAGCATCGCCACTCTAAAAGAGCCAAAAGAACCTATTGAGTCTCAGCTGTATAACAGTACGAGTTAAATTAGGATTCGTGCTGTTAAGTCCATGCTGACACGGTTTCACTGCAATAACAATCTGTAAGAAATCAGAATTACCGTTACCGAAATTCCAGATGGTAGGTGTAAACTTTTAGTAAAATCATGCAGCGAAAACAAGTGGAATGAATTTTTAAATAAGTCAATGACAAAATCAAAGTAACTCCACACAAAAAGATATCTAAATAATTTAATTATCTGTACCATTAGGAAATTATACTAATGCTTCTGTGTTTAATCATGTCCAAGCAAGCAAAATTCGTGCTTCGTGAAAATCAGTTAGACTATGACGACAGAACTTAGTTCCATAGATTTGATAAAATCCAGCAATGACTAAATACATCCACTGGCAAAATATAAATGAATTGGAAAATCATTGAGACAACAGAGGACTGTTGTTAATTAAGAGTCACAAGAATTCAAAACTTAGCGGGTGCCAAAAATGGCGTTCGTGATTCACTGCCTTTCAGAAATCAAAATTAAAAGCAAAGAACTTGAAACCATAAAACAGTGAAATACTATTAATACGCAAGCTATTTTGGTGCGGTTAGCCTGGTTGCAGTCAAGTTCTAGTTAGTTGTTCAAACCATGCAACAACACCTGAACCCAGTTCTTTGGTGATATTCCAGTTAAGACCTTTACCTTGCCCGCAAAGCTCCACACCGCCTTTGGCGGTGGCTCACCGGTGAATTTAACCTCAACCCTCAGCTCCTGGTTACGCTTCAGCTGCACTGATGGGCTGAAGCTGTCTTTGTCGATCCTGGGTTTTACTGAAATTTCAGTCAAATGCAATGTAGCCTAAGGCCTGCAAGTGGGTGGCCCTGGGCTCTGGAATTCATTTTCCAGCATCACTTCGTATAACCAGCAAATTATCATTTTTTTAGATCCAGTCTTAAGACTGCATGTTTGGCTTGGCCTAATCCCCTTAGATTATTTAGATTATTTCACACTAGTTATTATTATTATATTAAATAATCCCCCCACCAATCCAACTGACCAACCTGGCTTCACCTGGATATAATTCAGATCGGATTTGGTGCCCTAGGAATTATTATAGTGGTGCCACAGAATTTGATTGATCGATTGATTTATGATCGAAGGCATCTATCAACACTCTCATAGGCATCTGGATAATAATTTTAATAGAGATGTGCAAAATAATGAAGCAAGTCATAATGATGTTTGAATAGATGTACCAAAAACACAACAACTACAGCTTATCAGTATTAAACAGAGTCTGTTCTGTCACCATTCCACCACTGCAAGAAATCATACAGCAAATTTCCATTTCCTATTGGGAGATATTGCAAGTTAATTTTAAAAATACCTATTCTTATGATCCGCATAAAATCATTGCCAACCTTCTCCCATTGATAAGTAAGTAAATCTGTTGGAGACAATTTACACACCTCTGCGTGCCTTCGTCAGGACTGGTTTGCACGGATCAGATGGAACGCCAGGACCAGCATCGTTGACCGCAGTCACACGGAACTCGTATTCTTTGCCCTCTTCAAGGCCAGGAACTATGGCTGAATTTTCGTCGGGTGGTACCATACCAACCTGGTACAAAGAAAACAATATACCTTTTGCTACTTTACAATATACCTTTCGCTACGTAATCAGCTCTATGGGAGGGGCAGGGTAATCAATTAATTTTTATGATGGGCCAAATTTCTTAAGACTGATTACAAAAGACTGGTTACAAAAAATATAGTTTATAAGTAATAGAAAACAGGTAAGTTGAAAATAAGACAATAAAAGCATTTAGTAAATATTAGAAAAAGTTATTTATCATTTCAGTAACTTTGCGGGCCATGTCACTCCCCTTGATGGGCTGGATCTGGCCCACAGGCCACCATTTGAATATCCCTGCTATGTGGAATCGATATAAAAAGCACTGCGGTATAATTCAAAAGTTCCTGAGTAGAAATAAGTAGATTTTAAATTGCTATTTAATAGCCATGATAAAAATTCCAAAACTGAAAGTAGAATGTAAAATAATTACAATCATTAGCCTAAGTTGTACAGAATAAGTACCATACAGCATGAGACAATGCGAAGGGGTGAAATTTTATATCCGCATAAAATCATTGCCAACCTTCTCCCATTCGCCTCCTTTGACTTTCTTTTCGATAATATACTTCTGGATTGGGTTTCCTCCATCTGATTTCGACGGCGTCCACTTGATCTCCGCCTGGTCTTTGTCGTAATCGACCACTTCCGGTCTGCCCGGCTTGCCAGGCGGATCTAGAAAGGAGAAGCAAGAAATGGTCGATGTGTGGTTCCCAACAAACAACATAAAAGTAATGTGTTCTTTTTTTAGCAGTTGTGCAATAGTGCGGTTAAAGTGCCAACCACATTGCAGCACCGACCACGCCTAGTCGAAACCTGGACTTACCGAACGGATCCTTTGCGGTTATCTCGGTGTCCGTCACAAGCGGCTCGCTCTCGCCCTCAGAATTGACAGCCTTCACGCGAAACTTGTACTTCTTGCCCGGCTCGAGGTCGGGCACTCCGCACTGCGTGTCCTCCTGCACTTTACCGACCTCCACCCACTTCTTCGTGCCCATTTCCATCGCTTCGACGATGTAGTGCTCAATCGGCAGTCCGCCGTCATCCTTCGGCGGTTTCCAGGACAGATGACAATGGTCCTTGTAGACATCTTTGACATTGAGAGGACCTTCAGGCTTGGAAGGCTTGTCTAATAGAAAGACAGAAAGAACAGATATGAACATTTAACTTAATCAAGATATTTATTACACACCTCATTTACCTAAAGTAGCCCACCTACTTACTTACACACATACACACACATACACACACAGAAATTAATTAATCAGTAAACTAATGGCAATTTTCAGACCAAATTTCCAAAATTCTTGTCAAATTACCGGTACACAATTATGCAATGATTTTTGGCCTCTATTCGATCTACCTATGTAAGGTTTTCATGAAATATATTTTTTTTATTCTTAAACAAATATCATCACCACAATTAATTGTGATGAGGTATTTTTGGAGAAACAATAAAAAGCCAAGCAGACTTCAGCAATGCCCTATGTTTTATAACTCTATGCGATAAACATAGAGATGTATCACATAGTTACCAATGACTTTGAGGGTGATCGGGCAAGATGCTTTGCCAGCTTCGTTCACCAACTCCAGTTCGTATTCTCCGGCGTCACTTCGCCTCGCCTTCTTAATAATCATTTTGCAGACTTCCGGTTTCTGCGAGAACTGAAAGTTGTCTTCCTTTGGAAGATCGCCTTTGTTTTTGGTCCACTTGGACTTGGGCACAGGATAAGCTGGAAGCAAATACCAGATGAAAATTACAAATTACATTTCACAGACTGCAAGGATGTGTCAAATCCCTCTGTCTCACACTGTCTCTGTCTCTCTGTCTCTCTCTCTCTCTCTCCATAAAATTTTATTCAAGTTATTTGGAACAAACAAAAAATCCTAGTAGCAGTTAAACCACATATCCAACTCTGTCAATCCGATCAATTCACAGTTTCACTTCTTTCACAGTCTGTTTTGTAACATTTCATAGATTAAAAGTTATTCTGCTAATAGAATACTGAGCCGTGTTGCTTTATGTTGGAATTTTTAATAAAACATTACTAAATCTTACCTGTATATGGAATTTCAAAAATACATTACTATATCTTACCTGTATATGGAATTTCAAAAATACATTACTATATCTTACCTGTATATGGAATTTCAAGGTCCACCTTCTTGCCAGCTCGGATTGTTATTTCTCTTGGAACTGCGTCGACCTGAATCTTAGGAGGTCTGCGTCCTGCAAAGCAAATCAAACTCCTTTCAGCTTAACATCACTGTTGGCTGTCAAGGTTCTAATATATTTCATTTGCAAATTTCCAAGTGTTTGATTTTTCACGATTTCTTGCCAACCAAGTGCCGCAAAAAGTCAAATGAAAAAGTCAAATGAAAAATAGCCAAATGAAAAGTAAAGCCTCTAAGAGTAACACCGACAATTTAACTGGTATAATCCAACTTCTAAGACATTTTCTACGAAGAAACGCGAAATCTATGCAAGACCTTCGTCAACTTGGAGCTTTGCCGCCGTCCCTCTGCTTCCGATTTTGCACGAATATTCCGCAGCATCGTTGAGTTTTAGGTCTTTGATTACGAGTGTTTGCTTGCCGCCTTCTTCCGTAAATTCAAACCTAGACGTTAAAAGCATTTGCGCTTGAACTTTTGGAAGGTCAAGGTCACCAAATCAATGGACTAAGGGCAATTGCCAACCTTTCTCTAGCCATTTTGTCTTCATCAAGTCAATACCTAATGCAGCATTTATTCTAGCCACCTAGACATTGGGGAGGGAGTTTAACATTTTTTGGGGAGAACAGACATTGGGACTTGGCAAAATGTAAAAATTTTGGGGTGGAAATTTCAAACTTGGGAGGGGGAATTGCCCCCAGAAAAGGTCTACAATAAACACTGACCTAACGTACCCATTCACTGTCAAGTCAACCAAATGCTCAACTGGAGGAAAAACTATTCAAAGGCTCCACCACAACTGAGGTTCAAACCCTGGGTCCTGTGTCTGACAGACCAGGCTAACAAACCACTTGGCTAGTTATAAATACTTTCAATAAACTGCAGTAGAAGCAATAGTAGTCTAAAAACTGCATCAATGCATAAGCAAACCGCTCACTTGTCGCTAGGAAATTTGATTTCTTCTCCATTTTTGTACCACGTTATTGGATAGTTCTTCGGATTCTTAACCAGGACACTGCATCTTTGCTTCTTCACCCTCAATTTTTCTAAGGTTCTTCAACTGTTCCTTGATGATAACGTCGGCTAAGAATTTGCAAAGTACAACATTTGATAATATAAGAAAAAAAACAATGCATTTGAGACCAAAATTCAGAGTCAAGGTGAATGTATCACCGAACAGTCAAGCAAACACTAATAGTTCAGTTGTTTTGAACTCTGGGTAAATCTATATTCTCACAATGAATATGCAATTCTACATTTGAGCAGACGAGAGTGAGCAGGATAAAGATGACAAAATTGATCTGAAAAAATAAGAAAGGTCTCAGAATGAAATTCAAATCACAAAAAATATGACTAAACAACCGCTAAATTCAAATATAGTCTAAATCCTAGCGAAAATGAAAGCAAAACTTACGAGCGACAAAGAGCATGGCTTCTGTGACTTTGTTTTGAACTTTGCATTTGTAAAGACCTTCGTCTTTGCTGCCAACATTTGTCACTCGCAGACGGCGCTTTTTGCCGTCTTGGACGCAAAAGTACTTCGGGTCATTGATGTCAATCAGCTGGAAAAAGCAAAATTCGTTTCTTTAGGTCAATATCATCAACACCACCACGCTGATAATTTATATAGCACATTTCCTTGACAGCAGGCAAAGGGGCACTTCCAGGCTTTGCCAAGTGGGGAGAGGGCCGTTGGGGTGGCAACTTCATCCCACCTGAAATTAGGAAGATCAAAGCTTAGCCCATCTTCAAAAACAGACTGAAAAGCCATCTGTTTAGAGAGTAAACCTGTAAATCGCCCTTGTTTTTGGTTATGCTATGTTTACAGCTCTATATAAATAGTCCAGTATACAATACAATGGGGACCCACTATTTTTCATAAACCTGGATTAGTCTAGTTGCTTAGAAATAGTGCACTAAAGTATGGGGCCACTGAGAAGGGGCAGGAATTCAGTAGGGGGACTCGGGCTCCCTTGGACCCCCTATGTGAAGCCGCCTCTGCCAGCAGGCACACAATTTACAACTTATATTTGAGCAAATGCAAAGAAGAGTCATTCAAATTTTCCAGCGGCAAACCTTGTCCTCCCGGAACCACTGAACCGGAGCCTCTTCATCATTGACTTCGCACTCAAACTCAGCGGTCTCCTTTTCGTAAGCGTCTGCATCTGTCAGCGGCTTCTCAAAGTCATAGTCAGGTTCTACCAGAAAACGAAAATAATGACTACTACAAACATGTGTCAGGATGCATATTAAAGGCAGTAATTTGTATTTCCTAGACACTTCTTTTATTATTATTATTATTATTATTATTATTATTATTATTATTATTATTATTATTATTATTATTATTATTATTAAACTGACAATTTCTTGTGTGCCATATTACCAAAATGTCAGGAGCAAGGGCACATCACAGAGTCCAATAAAAATAAATAAAATAGCAGTCATCAAAAGAAATGAATGGAAAACAATCTAAGGCAGAAGAAAATAAGATTTCCTAAGCAAATAAGTCTTGAGATTTTTCTTAATTAAAGGATGTCAGAGAACAGGATGATTTCACAATTTCACAATCTCACAATTTGCTTTTAAAATCATGCAAAAAAATACAAGACTGCAGTTTCTGACATTTAGACCCTCGTTGCACTTTATCCCAGAAGAATAAGTATCTACTACAGTAGGCCTACTAGCTCCACAAGCGCTACATAAATCCACAAGATTTTACTCACTTATTCCATTTTGTAATGCCATGAAAGCAATATATACTGCCTTTGGTTCTGTGCTATATCTGAGATATCAAAACTGAACTTGCATAATAATTTTGTCACAATGCAACCAAGCAAACATACTGAAAAGGCTGAGTGAGTTCTTAATACAGTTCTTTCTCCACTGACCTTCAACGGTCACCACACACATGGTCCTGTCGCCCTCGACGACGCACGCAATTTCTGCATTGTGATCTTCTTTGCCGGCGTTTCGAATTTTCAAAATGCACCGACTTTCGCGTCGCGAGATCTCGTACTTCTCGGGCGTGTACTAAAACAGGCAACAAAATACACGATAAATTCAGCGACCAAACTAAACAATCAAGAGTAAATTACTTCAGTCTGAAATCTGAAAATCAAACATGAAAGTTGAGTCAAGTATTGACAGCCAAATGCCTACTTAATAAGCCATCCAAACCATTACTAATCTAACCCATCACAGCTCTTATGTTCAAACCGACAATGATGATTATAGCCAGTCCCACTGGCTTCACACCACCCAGGGATGAGATGATTGAAATGAAATTCCTGCTGCCTTCCTCTCTGACAGTTGGGGATGAACAACAAGGTCACTACGCAGTGACTACGGTAAGATTCGAACCCGCTACCCTCTGACTGCATGGAAAGAATCCTATTCCAGCGCCAGTGCTGATCAACAGACTTGTTTTAACTAAAAACGGTGTTCTTATTTCAGTACTTACTTCAAGCAGTTCACCGTTGAGGTACCACTGAACCTGAGGTCGAGGGTCGGACAACATGCACTCGAGTACAAGGTCCTTCTTTCGCTTGACGGAAATCGGATTTGGAAGTTTCTGAGTGAAAAAGTACTCGGCCTTTTTGGCTGCAAAATTCAAACACAAAAATTCAGTACATTAACCCTTTTGCCACTAGACCCAAATGGTTCCCAATCCTAACCTTTTTACGTGAGTGACCCTTCAGGCCGAAGGGTCACACATATCAATAAATATAATGCATGGCAGTCCAGAACTCCATAATGGTATTTACATGCCCTGATAGACAGCTTTGTGTTGTAATTTCACTTTACCTACGCCAGTACGGAGGGGCAGGGTTGCCATAGTAATAAAAGGGTTAATACACATATATGTTATTATTTGAATCATCAACACAATGACTAAGTCAACTGGCAGTCTACATTCAAATGATGATGACAACAAAGCTATATGATATTTTATTACCATAATTTTAAAACCTGTGCCTTATAGTTATCAACATGAAATGTGCAACAATAATTAATCTAGAAGAAGAAGAATCATCATTTATTTCTCAATGACATCAAAATAATAATATGAACAATGAATTCAAAGACATCAAAGGTAATACTAACTTAACTAATAATAACAATAATAATAACAATAATAATAATAATAACTAAATCTTCATTTCAACAGATCAGCATCTACAGGACTAACCTTCAACCGTCAGATAGCACGATGTTTCGTATTTCACGTCGGCCGAGCACGTGTATTTTCCGGCGTCCTCTCGTCCCACCCTGTTGACAAACAGCCGGAAAATTCCATCGTCCACGCTCATGTTGTACTTGGGTCCCTGGAAGATTTCCAGCTTGTTCTTGTACCACCGGACTTTGGCGGTCGGTTTCGAGAACTTGCAAGCCAACTCCACCTTGCTCTCCTTCTCCTGACACGTCAGATCCTCCAGTTCATCAATCCAACTGTCAGGTTCCTAAATAACAAAAAAAGTCAATGTAACGATAATGAAGATCCAGCACTGAGGGTAAACCTGCTAAAAGTATATCAATCAAGACGGAACAGCAAAGTTAAAATCACATGCAACACTCAGTATCTCAGTAGCCTCACTGCCCTTCGGATGTTGACTATTGCCTGGCTGACCATATACCTTTCCCATAGCTATTTCAAGAAAGGCTGAGCACCTAAGAATAAGCAGCTACTGTTGTGCTGCTTTCCAAGGCGCTATAGAAATCCATGAGATTTTATTTATTTAATTACTTACTTATCTCTTGAATGCTAGGCTCTACGAGCCACTGCCATATTTATTTTCTGCTGTATGGGCAACTTTAAGCATATACAGTATAATCTGAGAAAAACTGCCGTTACAAAACCAGTGTTTCATGGATCTTTTGGCACTTACTCGTTCTTTAGGAGTTCCTGGCTTCAGTGCTGCTCGGGATAGATCGATCGCAGACAATCGCCTGCGCTGGGTGTATTCGGGCCCCTCTTTTTCCACTTAAAACACACAAAAATGCGCAATCATTGTCTTAACCGAGAACATTGAAACCGCGTGGTCTACAAATGCACATATCTGGCAAATAAATGCATAACACACAAAGCATGAAGCCACCAATATGATTAATACAGCAAAGCATTTAATGCGGAGTGACGTATGCAAAAGTGCATGGCAGTCATCTTGATCCTCCTGTTCCATGTTTTTGGAATTACTTTAAATAATGAGAATACACCTGAAACAACTAAAACCAATCCAGTTTTGTCTTATAGTTTAATAGGCAAATTACTACGGGCAAAATAGGTGCTCACAGTGCTTTAAATTGATCTCCAGCTCATCCTTTTCCCCCTTTCGCTTTTTGTGGTCCCTGTCATAAACGAAATCAGCACAATAGCCATCAACAAAAGACTGAGCCTTTAAAAGAATTCTGTAACTCATTTTGAAAAGTAACATACAAGCTTTGTACAAAAAATTATTTTGAACTATTAAATATAAAAGTAAATTATTTTAAATGCGATCAGTGAAAATGATGAAACTAAATATCACTGATCAAAGAAAATAAGTTGAGAATAGCTACTAATGCAAATCTAAACAAAGACCCTTTAGATAGGAAGTCACATATTAGGAATGTCATATCACACATCAACCTCTTTGATAAAATAAGAACTGCAATTTAAAGTCTTCAACACCACAAATTGCCATGTCCCTGTTGAGGTACTAGAGGCATTAAAGAGGACACTAGGTAAAAAAATGTCAGATTACAAAAAAAAATTGCACACATCTATTCACAGTATCTCATCTTATAAGTCTCATTCTTTGATGATAATAATTAATGAAAAGAAAAGAAAAAGGAGATTACTTGTGTTTCAGAAGATTCCTAAAGTCCAATCCAGAATCCTTTGGATCTAAATTCGAGCAACAGAAACAAGAAACACAAATCAGTAGATAGATCTTTTTCTACACCAGCCTGTTCTGCAATAATCATAACTGCCTACTATAAAAATTCATTGAAATCCACCCCATAGGCAAGGGGTATTCAAATGGCGGCCCACAGGCCAGATCTGGCCCACCAGGGAGTGTGAAATGACCCACAAAGATACTGAAATGATAAATAGCTTTTTTCTAACACATACGAAATATTTTTAAAATGTCCTGGTTTCAAATTACATTTTTCTATTACTTATTAACTATATTTTGTTAACTACAAAATGTTGTAACATTTAATTGAACATCTCTGCAGTCTGGGCTAAACGTACTTACAGTACTCATATACAAATAGATCATATTGCATATCCTTCACATGAATATAATAATTTATAATTTTCAAGGCAGTTGTTTATAAGAAAATCTGCAATAACATGCCAAAAATATCAACAATAAACAAAATATCAAACTATTATTATATCAATCCAATATTATTAAACTCATTGAAAGCAGTTAGTTGTATAAAATTAACGATCGATCTCAAGTAAAAATTAACCTTTAACAAATACAGAAAACCCGGCAAATTCCAGCGTCGACTCTCCTTTCTCATCTTCGACCCGGACCTCGAATTTTGCCTCGTCATTGAATTTACACTTTGTAAGCTCCATGGTAGCATACAACTGGTCTGGATAGTAATTGACGGTACAGCGTGGATCGGTCTTGACTGGAATTGCGCCACGATACCAGTCAACACTCGGGGGAGCAATCAGGAAGTAACAGTCAACCTTCATCGTTTCACCTGAAAACAACATCAAAATCTCAGTAGATACCCGTAGATACCTGGCTAGATACTACTGCTCAAATTTTGATAATAACAGACCGTAACATGATGCCTTTTAGTAATGCAGTAACCTTACAAGGTAAATCTGGTAATGAGCCACTGCTCTGTTTGCAAGCAAAACAACTAAGAAATTCAATAGCTGTAATAATAATAACGAAAAAAGTAAAAACATGGTCAACAGAGTTTAATTTCAATGGCTAATTCTGTCCCAGTTCATTAACTACCAGTACACTTTACTTTACAACACATACAAATTAAGTAAAATAAAAACTAAAAACCAATGAAATAACCACAAAGAGCAGGCCATACAGAACCACTCCTAACCCTACTATTGTCATTATTATCATTATCCTTATAATTATTATAATTATTATAATAATTATTATAATTATTATAATTATTATTATTATTATTATTATTATTATTATTATTATTATTATAACTATATACTTTCTAAGAGTTAATGTTTGGCTCTTCGCACATTAAATAGTTAAATATCATAAGAAAATGATCACCCAATGAAGTCTGATCATAATTCAAACACTAAAATGTAAGTGCTATGATCAGGACATAAATGAAGAAGCAGTCAAATCTTTGCTCTCACCAAGTTTAACAACTTGATTTTGAGGCTTGACCTTGAAGTATTTGCTGACTTCCGTGTCTTCCTCGGCTGCCACTTTGCTGCCACGACGCTGCTTCATCTGGAAATTCATACCGTCAATTTATTTTATAAATCAAAGAATGACAAATAACAAAAACAAATAACTTATAAGACTTCACCAACCACGTCAACATCATATCTATCGAAAAAAATTCATGCTAAAATTTTTTATAAAATCTAAAGTCTTCATCTTCATCTCATTCTCTTCCTCCTCCTCTTTTCACCTTTTCATTTTCTTTCCCTCCTTCTAATTTGTTTCTTATTCTCTCTATGTTGCCATAATGAAATGTTCTTTGGCAAAAACACTGTGATTGAGAACAGAGGAAACCTACCTTGTCATCTGGAACTGTGAGTTCTGCAAAAAGTAAAACACAAAATAACTAAACTTTCAGATCCTGAGCAATAGAATAAAATATTGTAATTTCCTTTACATGATCGTAATAAGTCTAATATACAGACAGACAAATGCACGTCAAGAAACAGTTTCCAGTCCTGGGTACTATTGTTCTAATAATAATAATTGATACTGTCATTGTTTGCACTATATCTTCCATGGGGTGAGAAGAAGGCTCTGTCTTAAGCTGACCTGGATACTGGCAATCATCAGTATCATCATATAATGGACAACTTTCAGTAAAAATTAACTGCAAAATATAAATGCAAACCTAAATGTGACTAGTACAGTTTTTTTGCACCACCCTTTACAAATGACACAGAAAGCAATCTACATTCGCGTGTATTGGAAACTGCAATCACCAAACTTAACAAACATCAGCAAAGACAAAAGAATCCATGCATATTACATTATAAACGAAACAACACAATGTATTACAGACATTCTGATGCACAGTGAATTCATCTGGAAATGAATGAACTTTTGTGATATACATAAATCCATTGCTTAGCAACTTGCAATTAAAATTAACACATTTTAGCTTTGACTGGACAAATACAGCATTCATTTTTAGGAGTTAACAATACCACTACACCAGAATGTGATCTCAACATCAGCACATAAACTTCTAAGGTCAGTAATGCAATACACAATCAATTCTGTAACCTTCCAGTCAGTCAGCACACACACACACACACACACACACACTGCTATTATTATGCCACTGTAAACCTTGGCTCTAAAAGAACTGTTATGTCAATAAGAACACCCACAAATATAACAAATGCAATTTATTATACATATGAGTCATGCATATACATGATTGGATCATTAAGAATGTCAGCTTAATGACATCTAATGGGAACATTAATACACATCTCTCCTGCTAACAAAATTATTCAATTATTATTGAATAATTTTCTAATATTGTCATTCAAAAATTATGCTATAGACAGGAGTGTGTAACTCTGCAACATTTTAAACACCCCACCAGATCCTGTTGGTCCGCTGTTCATTATGGACAGCAAGCCATCCACTTGGGTGTCTAAAAAAATTGACATCAAACTGATTCATTCTGCCCCCCAAATTATTTCTTTCTAAAGTTCTAAACTATCCAATATCTGGTAGGTGCATTGAAGAGTCATTCTTGAACTACGTGTGCAACCAGGTCTTAACCCCTTTACCGGCCGTGACGCACATATACGTCCATTTTACATTATGTTACAAATAAATGGCCGGTAAAGGGGTTAAAGGAGCTTGCCAAATTTCTGCTAATCCTGGAAATTCAACATTTTTGCATTGATTTTTCAGACATATGCATCTCTCGAACGACAGAAGGCCAAAAAGTCTTCCTCCAAGTGTATGGCTTCATTCAGCCTCTGAGGTTCACAAGTCTACACGGGATACATGTACACCTGGTTATTCTCAGCCACTGTCAGCTTAGCTTGCTGTGTATTACCTGCCAATAAATCAACATTTACTTCTGCACCGGAATTCGTCAGTGCTCATCTCTAAATTAAGACTATACTGCAGAGCAATCTTCATCCACACTAAAGCCGCTGCCGATCTGCAGGTGAGTACATACAGGCACACAACTAGTGTATAATCTGCCAAAGATAAAGAATATTGTTGAACACTGTTGAATAAAAGGGTTGAAGATGTCTGCGTTGTTTCAAGCATTCGCAGTCACAAACTCACGGTGCACATCCTTTTTAACACATCACAAGAGTCTATCTTGTACAGAAAAAGAATCATTCATAGGAGCCACGCACCCAGCAATTCGTTCTTCATTTTTTAAAACCAAGTAAAATAAAATTAGATCTGACAGTCAAGTTTTCCAAATGTCAAAGAAATTCATGCACCTCATGTGGAGTGAATTGTTCAAGATGAGGATACAGTGAATAATATCAGTCTATGTTTGTTCTGCTGGAACAAGATGTCAAAGTGCTTTGCTGGCTCACTTGGTAGAGTGCATGCCAACAACTGGGGTTTCATTCCCGGGGTTATTATAAAGAAAAGATACAGATGTAAGATCTATTTGATTCCAAGCACCACTTGTTGAGTCACAAAGGCAGGCAAAAACAGGAATCAGACTGGATGTCCAGGACAAAAAAATCTTTTTAAACTCACAAAACATTACTAGCAACCCACGTGAAAGAAATCTTTCACAAAATCAACAATAAACAAAACGCATAGCTGTACCAGTCGATAGTATGTTCAAACAAAAAAGCAAAAAATGAAAACCAAAAAACAGAATCAACTATTACAAGTTTTCAATTCATAACAAATATGAAAATTGAAATGCATATGGAATCAAATTCTGGGCTTAAATTGTGAAGTCAAAAAAAGAGTGACAACTGAAATACTAACCAGACATTCCACCACCACCACCACCGGTATCACCACCAACCACGATAGAGGGCACTGGTGGTAGACCACTACCACCTACAAACGCAATTAAAATAACGATCCACATGAATGATCCACGCAGGCAATGCCACACTGCATATCGTATGCATTCAGATTTTTCTACTTTCGATAAAGATTACAATTTCCTAACCACACTGAATTTTGCTTCCATGGCCAGCCAAATGATCTAAGAAGTCTCAACAATAACTAAGGCACAATACCCCAAATGACAAATTCAAATAATTAACTGTCAGTAGTTTTAAGAATATCAAAATGAAATCAAAATGCAATAAGGATCAAGGCTTTGACAGGACAAACCATCGAGATTCCAGAACAAATATTATGATGACCTTAAATGTTACAACACCTGGACTTCTAGGCTTGCAGCAGGGCAATCACAGCCTAACTATATCTACTCAGCTACAATATTAAATTGCCTATGCAAGACGATACCATGAAATTACTATGAAGAAATCAGATAAACTTGGAGGACATGCCTGGTAGATGGATTGCCACTGATGTTCTCTTTCCAGTTGGTCCAGATGGTGCAAGGGTGGAGTCTTGCCTGTCACCCGCTGTGCCATCCTCAGGTGGGGCCTTCGAGTCCCGCCTGAAACCCTTCAAAGTTACCGTTTCCTATCAACAAAATCACATCAACACACTGTAACATGTCTAGAGTACCAGCAATGCAAAGAATGATCCAAATTGAGCTGTGGCTGACTGCATATTTTCACTAACACGTAATTATACATAAAGATAATATGAATGAATTTTGACTGTTCTTATTCCAATTTTTCATCATTCGTCTCTGAATAATTTCTGCAGATTTATTCAGTGAAAACCCTCTGCACTCTGCTGCACCTACTCAAGCCTCTCTTAGTTCTGCCAGTCATAGATATAGCACTGATACTCATTGGAATATGGAAACTCTGTTTAGTGACAAGAACATTACATCAAAGTAGACTTTTAACTATTTACTTTAATGTTTTATTCATTTTCCACTGTTTTTGAAGTACATTTAAAAGCATGTTCAATAACTATTTACGAATGCACTTTTGCCAAATGAATTCACATATTCGGTTTCTGCCAGTTCATGTTTCGTACTTAGGTAAAATTCATTCTGCCAGACACTACGTAGTCAAGCAAGTGACACTCAACACCATTATCAATGCTAATAAAGAGATTGTAACATAGCTACTTCAACTCCTCACTTCTCTAGACCATAGATTGACAGTAAAATTCACTAGAGGGTAACCGGTCAAAACAGTGCAGACAAAAGAGCACAGAGAAAATTTTAGCATGATCATGTGATGTGGTGGTTATGTGAAATTAATTTGCTACTAAACTCATTTAATTGAGTAGAAATAAGTGCAACTGCTCTTATATAATCAAGTCTATCAACATTAACATAATTTTGAACAATAGTTTTTAATCTTTTGTCCAGCCAAATATATAGATATTTCCATAGATGGTCCCCTTGAGAGGGGTAAATGTGAATGTAGAAAGATTGTGCCTTTTCATCTGCGCTGTTTTGTTCAGCGCCGTTTTGTCTGTGCCATTTTGTCGGGGTGCCTGACTAAAGAATCAATCTAACCGGCCCTTCATCTTCTCCCTTTGCCTTCTGTTTTACTTGACCTTTAAGTTTCTCTGGAACTGTAAAACAACATGGAAATGTATTAATATCACTCAATTAAATGTATTAATTTATTAGTTGTAAATAACAGTAACACAAAAACCTGATATGTGAAGGTTACCAGTACGAAAAACTAAGTAATTTGATTAAGAGTAGCAATTAATTATAGAACAGTTGATGTAAATAATGAAGCCCAATTTTTGTCATGACAATCGGTCAATTTGCTCTCAATTCTGTAATTAGTAGTGCTCCAGTGAAAACAGATACACTGAATCTACGAACCAATATGAAAATAAGTACAGCTCATTTCTTGGTAATAACATTGCTGGCAATGTACGTTAATAGTGCTGCCATGCAAAACATTGTGCAACTATTCTGTCTGGAAACTGAGAAAAATAATATGCACCGCGTGGCCATTCAAGAGCACTTCAATCAATATGCCGGGCTTCAAATTTTAAAGGACAATCCATTTTTGCACCTGAATTACAGTACTGCTCAAAAAATTGTGAACACACATGGATTTCGAAGCAAAACGAAGATTAAGGCTTGTTAAAACATTGCAATCACAACCAAGAACACCAATGCTGTATTTTTCATTAATGATACTATTCTATGATTGATGTACATAAGTACTAGTCGATCGAGACATAAGAGGGGTCTTCAGATAGCTAGTTTCTTGTATCACTTTTTAGACATTTGACAGAGAATAGATTTCTGAAAGACTTTATAGTGTCGATTGAAATAGTTGACCATTTTTCGTGGCATTTTGAACGCTCTAGAATAAAATTGAGACAGAATATACTGATTATTCTAGTATGGTTTGATGCAATGAAGATGGGGACACAAGAAAATGTGGATAAAATTCGTTTCAACACTCTTCTGAATTTTTGCATATTTATAGTCTTCTGTACATCAATCGTAGAATAGTATCAATTATGAAAAAACACAAGAAAAAATACATTTTGCTTCAATATCCACATGTATTCACAAGTTTTTCAGCAGTACTGTATACAGTAATCATACAAAGCTACTTGCAAACATAAAATTAATATAGATTATAATTTATAAGAGACTAGAGTGAACCCAGCTCTAGAGTGTTACAATATAATGATGAAATTTCGGTATTTAGGTAAGGAAGGCTTACAAATTAAATGTACCAATATCTGTTCAGAACCGACATAAACTGGTACCAAATAAAAATCAATACAAGGGAGAGGGAGTACCATTGCTAATGGACTGGTACTCAAATAAAATACATTACATCTGCAATAACTACCAAGCCAAAATAAAATGTAAAACAACATTAAAACTTAAAATACCGCTGAATATCATTCAGGGGACTGAAAAAACTCAGCTTGAAAGATATCAATTCATACAAATTTATTTAATATGCTAAATAAAATATCATCGGGTGTCATTATGGGGATTTAACGATGACAAATAAAATTCATGAAAATCCTGTTAGCTATACTCGAAATAGCAGCCAGCCACCGATAAAATTCTGCCTTGCAAGCAATCGCAAATCAAATCAACCATCGCATATAATGTCAACATTCTCGCGTCAAAAATGATCAGTTCAACTAAGTTTCAGGGAACCAAATAAAAGTTGTTCTGGTTCTCAAATAAGTAAATGAAAGTTGATGACACTGTCTGATGAGGGTGACCAAAAGACGTCTCCAAAAGACCATTCAACACTTACCACTTGATGCTCCGCCAATGGCTAATCAAATACAGAGATATATTTTGAAAAACATCAGATAAGGCTAAGAGAGTTAGAGAAACATTCTAATTCTTCAAAGAAAATTAACCCCTTAAGACTCGTGTTGACGAGCGCCGCTCATCATATATACCATTGGCACCATAGATTGACTGGCAGTGTCCATTTGGCAGGGTTAAATTATATCCCAGTCTTAAAAATAACACACATAAGACAAAATAGTATTTATACGATACTGTTGTGATGCAGCTGGTGTTGAGAAACAACTCTATTAGAGCTTTCACTTATCCTACTTATGCAGATAATAATGCACAGGATTTAGTCTCAAATACTATCCAGACATTATTAAAGTCAACCTTTATCATCTATCAGCACTTGCCAAATACATAAATGTATTATGACATAAGCAGCTAAACCTTCTGTGAGAGGCCTGAGACTTCTATTTGTCCATACTGTCAGAAAGGCATTCAGAAAAGCACTAGGGAACAACTGTGTGTTGGAAAATATTCAGTTTAATCACTAAAAATTATGACATGTACCAGAAGCAGGGAGTATTATAGGTAGTTGCAGTGGCAATCCCCAAAAATCTAAATTAATGGGGGCTATAGTCCAATTTCTTCTCTTTTGGTACCTATACGGAGCCTGTAAGCAAATAAAAAAGGTTGTCTCCCAACGTTTTCGGGACCCAATTCAAGGGCTAATGACAGTGGCGCTACAGAAGTTAATTGATTCATTGATTGACAGATCAATTTACTGAATGACTGAAAAAAGTTACATAAGCTTACACTGTATTTATTACATTGCTTTACTGCTCGTGTTCTACTAGTTGCGCTAAATAAGTCGCTGACGATCGACGAACATTCGTAAATCGTATCGTAAATTTGTAGAAAAATGCAATTCATTTTTCGTTTCTTACGAACACAGTTCGATTTTAACAGCGAATTTTTTAGAAATTTTATCGTTAATTGTGTAAAATGTTCCCGATCAACGAAAGACAGATGCCCAGAATTAAAGAATTTTACGTCACGTGATTTAAAGATACATAAAAAATGCAATGATAAAAATGTCATTCGCAAAAAAACCGAGACGGACAAAGACTTTACAGACGAGATCATAGACAGAACCATCAATATTTGGACACATGCAAAATGAAAGAGGAAAGACTACGGGTAATAAGGGACTGTGATGATGGGAAGATCAGATGGTGTGCAATCAATGATATTTCTTGAATGGACTGGACTTAACACTAACTAAACTGCGATACAAAGAAAGGAAATGGCCATGGACGAGCATTTCTTCGTTGGCTATAAACTGTGACTTATTAAATAATAGTCGATTGGTTGATAGTCGAGAACGAGATATAAACATGTACTGTACCAGCATACAATGAAAGTGCAATACCACGTGACCTGCATACCTTCCCGATTCACGTGTGTATTGTTACATCAATAGGCCATGAACCACGTGGCTCAGAGCGAGACTGACTAGTAGTGACTACCATTGAGTAGGCGAATCTTACTTTAGGCCTTAATAGTTACAACCAGAGGCTCCGAGTCTAAAGGGGTCTAAATTAAAGGCCCCTCCTCTGCTCCGGGTTTCAATTTTAGCAGCGAAATTAACTGTATACGACTGGGAAAGACACAGTGCAGATGTACCGGTATGTCCCGACGACGGAAGACCTATAAAAAGATGGTTTAAAATTAAAAGGGGCCCGCAAAGATATGATGGTTCAACGGGCCGCGCAAAAGCAGGACCGCTCCAACCCGCATACAGTACTCATCATCATCATCATCATCACACTCGATAGTCCATAAGGACCGTCGGAGCCAACGGTGTAAGAGTGCTCGCCCATGGCCCTTTCCTTTCTTTGGCCATGCATACAGTACTACCGTAGGTATATGCATAGTGGTTCTCACACAGAGCAAACCCTGCTGAACCGCTTTAAAATAGGGCGTAGCGACAGAGTGTATATATATATATATATATATATATATATATATTAAGGTGTTGCAAAAAACACAAAATTTCTGATTTTCAAAAACTTTCAAAACCTTTCAGATGACACTTTTAACATATGAAACAGATATGAATATGAAATTTTTTATTTTTTTAAAGTTATAAAAAGTTCATAATTTTCTGGTCTTAGTTTTTAGTAACTATAGCAATTTTCGTTAACACTTTAGTTAAAATACCTTAATGATCCATAGAATAGAGACACAACAATAACCAATAGGAAATAATGTCATGTTGTGAATGCATTTAGTTATCAAGGCAATGATGCCATTTTTATTGCCAGTATTGCCAGGCTCTGTATCTTAACATAACACTGCACACAGTGCACAATCAGTTCCAGGTTCGTCATTGTGCTCAACGAAACCTCAATTTGAGTGTCATGGATGAGCCGTTTTAAATGCAGAAGGTGATGGCCCATGTTTGCAATAGCGATTGATGTCAATGTAGTAATGGATGCTAAAGGTAGTGGCAGAATATGTTGCTTGAATTCGATCTATAACAGGACGAAATAAATTTCAAATATGCGGTTGTATATGCTCAAATACTCTGCATTATTAGCACTGTGGAACATCGGCGTTTGTCAGGGGGGGCTCTAAATACATAAGCGAAGGCCTATGTTTACAATAGCGAATGATATCGATGTAGTGAAGAATGCTAAAGACAATGGCTCAATATAGTGCTTGAAATCCATCTCTAACAGGACGAAATAAGTTTCAAAAATGCGTTTGTATTTTCACAAATCCTGTGTATTATTAGCATTAAGGAATAACAAGGGTTGTCATGGACGAGTCGTATTAAATGCAGAAGGTGATAGCCCATGTTTGCAATAGCGATTGATATCAATGTAGTAATGGATGCTAAAGATAGTGGCTGAATGTGGTGCTTGAATTCGTTCTATAACAGGACGAAATAAATTTCAAAGGCGCGGTTGATTTCCACATATACTGTGCATTATTAGCATTATGGAACAACGGCGGTTGTCATGAGGGATGCTTTATAAATACAGAAGACGATGGCCTACGTTTATAATAGCGATTGATATCATTGTAGTGAAGAATGCTAAAGACAGTGACTCAATGAAGTGCTTGAAATCGATCTCTAACAGGACGAAATAAGTTTCAAAAATGCAGTTGAATTTGCACAAATCCTGCGTATTATTAGCGTTATGGACTAACGAGGGTTGTCTTGGATGAGCCGTTTTAAATGCAGAAGGTGATGGCCCATGTGTGCAGTAGCGATTGATATCAATGTAGTAATGGATGCTAAAGGTAGTGGCAGAATATGTTGCTTGAATTCGATCTATAACAGGACGAAATAAATTTCAAATATGCGGTTGTATATGCTCAAATACTCTGCATTATTAGCACTGTGGAACATCGGCGTTTGTCAGGCTCGAGGGGGACTAAATACATAAGGCGAAGGCCTATGTTTACAATAGCGAATGATATCGATGTAGTGAAGAATGCTAAAGACAATGGCTCAATATAGTGCTTGAAATCCATCTCTAACAGGACGAAATAAGTTTCAAAAATGCGTTTGCATTTTCACAAATCATGTGTATTATTAGCATTAAGGAATAACAAGGGTTGTCAATGACGAGTCGTATTAAATGCAGAAGGTGATAGCCCATGTTTGCAATAGCGATTGATATCAATGTAGTAATGGATGCTAAAGATAGTGGCTGAATATGGTGCTTGAATTCGATCTATAACAGGACGAAATAACTTTCAACTGTGCGGTTTATTTTCACATATACTGTGCATTCTTAGCATTATGGAACAACGGCGGTTGTCATGCTGGAGGGGCTCTAAATACATAAGGCGAAGGCCTATGTTTACAATAGCGAATGATATCGATGTAGTGAAGAATGCTAAAGACAATGGCTCAATATAGTGCTTGAAATCCATCTCTAACAGGACAAAATAAGTTTCAAAACTGCCGTTGAATTATCACAAATCCTGTGTATTATTAGCATTAAGGAATAACAAGGGTTGTCAATGACGAGTCGTATTAAATGCAGAAGGTGATAGCCCATGTTTGCAATAGCGATTGATATCAATGTAGTAATGGATGCTAAAGATAGTGGCTGAATATGGTGCTTGAATTCGATCTATAACAGGACGAAATAACTTTCAACTGTGCGGTTTATTTCCACATATACTGTGCATTATTAGCATTATGGAACAACGGCGGTTGTCATGAGGGATGCTTTATAAATACAGAAGACGATGGCCTACGTTTATTATAGCGATTGATATCATTGTAGTGAAGAATGCTAAAGACAGTGACTCAATGTAGTGCTTGAAATCGATTTCTAACAGGAAGAAATAAGTTTCAAAAATGCAGTTGAATTTGCACAAATCCTGTGTATTATTAGCGTTATGGACTAACGAGGGTTGTCTTGGATGAGCCGTTTTAAATGCAAAATCAAGCGATTAATCCTGTGTATTATTAGCATTATGGAATAACGAGGGTTGTCATGGATGAGTCGTATTAAATGCAGAAGAATTAAGAATTTCAAAGTTTTTAAAGATTTACACCCCCACCCATCATTTATACCCCAAAATCAAATTCCTGGCTTATTTATTATTTATTTATTTATTTATTATGATTTATGATTTATTTATTTATTTATTTATTTATTTATTTATTTATTTATTTATTTATTTATTTATTATTTATTTATTATAAGCAGCCGATAACTTACGGATTACTGTTACGCTGGAGGTGAGGACGGCCGACCCAGCTGCGTTCGTAGCCTCTACTTTCATCGGTCCGTCGTCCTGGGCTTCTGCTTCCATCACCAGGAACTTTGCGTCTCCGGTTGCAGGGCTGTACGTTATCTTCATCCTGGCACTCGACTTCAGCTTCTCCGTGTCGTTGCGATACCACGTGACGGTTATCGGTTTCGTTCCCTTTACTTTTATCGCATATTCGATCTTGCCTCCTTGGTTTACCGTCTACGGAGATTCAATGTATTAGTTTTAAAAGTTCTTCGCGCCGAGAGACTTGAAAATGGATCCAAGACTAAGGGGCCATCCATAAATGACGTCACGCAATTTTTGGCAGTTTTTTACCCTCCCTCCTCCTCCGTGACTCCGTCACACCGTTGTCACAAAATGTCAGACCCCCTCAAATATGACGTCATAACGGTCACAACGCGTTAACCCCCCCCCCATCATCTTGTCGTCTTTTCAATGTCAACTCGATTCTCGGAATTATTTTCGAATGTAGCTGTTTATTTCAGTGGCCCAGGGTTCCGGAATAGGCCTATAGGGGGGAGGAGGGCACAATGACATTTGCGGGTAAAAAGTCTCCAACGAGCAGCAAAAGAAGAAAATTGTCGGCAGAGAATTCTTCGCAGATTCATGTAGGCCTATTCTCTTCGATCATGCTACCTAAGGGCCTACTCCGTCTAACAATTTTTCGACGACTTTGCGCATATCACACAATCGGTCCCGACCAGAAAGGGATCAGCATTCACTCGTTTAGTCCCCACCATGACCCCCTCCTCCCCTATTGCTACACCAATGATTGAGCTCAAAGTTCTCTGGCTGTTTCGTTTGAGTTGAGAGTCGACAATAGACGCAAATAATGTCAATTATTTTTCAAATACATAGTCCTACATATTTATTTACACAGACCTAGGCTACTTTACATTATATTATGTAGATCTGCACTGTTAATTAGCAAATAGGCAGGCGCTTTTGTTTCACCATTCGAACCCCAGAGTAATGATCTTACTTACTAATTCTGGAAGTGCTCCCTCTATTGTTGGTTTGTCTCCTGCGGCACCGTCTACCTCTGCTCTGAAACAATAAAGACAGTCGTTGACATGGGCGCCCTCGGAAATTTTTTCAGGGGGGAACACAATGGTCGTGGTTAATATTGGTTAAAAGTCAAAATATAACTAAAGTTAGCTACAAAAATAAACGGGCATTTTATGGAACAAGTGCTACCCCCACTTGCCCCCAGTGTGTGGGCGCCCGTGCATGCTAGTAGGTAGGGCCTACAAGGAACAGAGGACAATCATATTTCTCACAAATTATTTTGCCTGGACAGACGATATTTCAAATTGCCGACACTAGAGAGAGAGAGAGAGAGAGAGAGAGAGAGAGAGAGAGAGAGAGAGAGAGAGAGACTCGGACAGACAGACAATATTGAGACAAACAGAGAGACAGACAGAAGAGGCTTAATGGTTAAAAAGTAAGCATCGAGAACACGGCGCATCGGTTTTCATATTTACATGAACCGTCCGCCGACTCGGTTAACTCGGTATGCTCTGTTAGCATAACAGGCTAACACGGTTAACAGACAAGGCCAGGCTGGCCAGCACTGTCGGGACAGGGAGGGGGACGAAGAGGGTGTAACGCGATCGACTCCTTAGCACAGCGCAGACACCATCCAACTTGGAAGAAGAAGCAGCCGCCATGGTGACGACTTTATGTTCAAAATGATATCCAGGAAGGATGATAAGGTAGAAGTGAAAGGAAAAGGCAAAGTGGGAGGGGGGGCCGGAGAGAGACAGAGACAGAGAGACAGAGACAAAGAGCAGTAGAATAGATCATTTGAGGGTTGTATTAAATACAGCTCTGAGACGAACGACGTAAAACGGACATGGATTGCGAAATTGGAGCGTTAGCGATAATAATAGTTGATACGTTCGCTAATATAAACTATGCGTGTGTTTGGAGCAGTCTATACCTGTACACTGTATAGTGAGGAAGTGGGAGGGGGAGGGAGGCGGTCTAAGATGTCCAACGAGTGATGCAGGCGTGAGGATCGCAGCGAGGAAAAGGGAGAAGGAGCCTGGGACCAGATTCTCGAAACATCACATAAGATGATAAGACATTCTTAAGCAGTGGCGGCTTCACCGGGGGAGGCCAGAAGGGCCGTGCTCCCCTATTGAGTGCCTGCCCCAGTGCCCCCCAGTTGGGACCCTATACTTAATGCTACATACATTAAACAACAAATGGTTGGCCCCCATGATTAGAAGTTGCCACCCAAACGCCCCCCTCCCCACTTGCCAAATCCTAGAGCCGCCACTGCTCTTAAGATGCACGGATATTTGCTTACGATGGTCGTATTAAGATAATTTTTCTGACAATTATTCTCGACAGATCTTGCGACAATCTTACGATAAATATCCGGATAGAACTTACGATCAGTCTAGAGACGATTTTAATTCCCGAGAAAATCATAAGAAAATAACTGTTTAATTTCAAACGATTGATATTTACACAGAAAAAATCAAACCATTGGCTAGCCATTGATTCATTTAATTGCACACATAGGCCTATTGCCACAAAGATTGCGTAATTATGAAATAATGAAAGCGCACACGTACACTGTACACTGTAAACCGAGAATGATTATAAGTGTAATGGGCCAAGCAGCTCCCCGCTTTCTTCCCAGCCCCTTTCTCGTGATAGTTTCTGCCTTCTTATTCATCTCACCCCTAATCTCAATCCAGTGGCGCCCGCAGAAAGTTGTCCAGGGGAGGTCAAGATACAATGGTCACGGTTAATATAGTTTTCAAGATATTCACTTCCACGGTTCTTAGTTAAAGTTAAGTTTCTCCATTTTCACGTTGTGTATAAGTAGTGGTTTCAATGTGAAAATATTGGTCAAAGCCAAAATATAGTTACAAAAAATAGATTTGCACTTTCCAAAAGGAGGCAAGTGCACCCTCTTGCCCCAATTAATGTGTGGGCGCCCAGGTCTCGGTCCCTTTCCATTCCCCGTCTCTCCTTTCTCCCCATTAAAAAGCTCGCTTAACCCCTTAGAATCGGCTTGCCATTCAATAACTTTAATAGCGCCATTAACATCGTGTCATTAAACGCAGTTCAAGTTAAACTCTCTTTCAAAATATCAAATTCAGTCTCTGTACTTACTTGTCGCCAGAGCCTACAAAAACAAAAACAACACAGAGATAATATATATTTACTTAATTCAGTTTCATATTTGTCGACTTCATATTTCCTGTGCGCTAATTTCCAGCAAACCTCGACGTTAACCCTTCGTTACGGTAATTATCTTTTTTATCATAGATGTTAGGAACCAGCATAGTAGCCAGAGGCGTAGCGTCGGGGAGGGGGTTTATCGGCAAAAATACACCCCTCCCCCCGAAAAAATCAGTCTACCTTAAAGTTTTAATGTACTTTAAGGTGCTTTAACGTTTTTAAAAATGTATATCCCCCAATCAAATTCCTGGCTACGTCCCTGCTAGTGGTAGATTCTAACATAGTTTATCGCTTGGGCAGAATTTTTCAATGAGCTTCACGGGCCTCTGATTCGCATGATTTCCAGCGAGGACCCGCTTTTCCCAGACTAATTGCCCAGAGTCTCTGGAATGTGCCCCCTCCTCCCCCATCTCGAAAACTTTTCCATCCTGATCGGCAGAGACCTTCTGTCTTCGCCAGCAGAGCCAGCCGAAGGCAGCCGGAGGCGAACGCGAAAGCGGCTTCTCGTGTAAAAACCAAACAGGTGCGTTGTAAATCTGTCGGGACGTTACACGTGTGACAGATTACACATGTCCACCAAATGGCTGCACAAACAGGGCGAGAGAGAGAGAGAGAGAGAGAGAGAGAGAGAGAGAGAGAGAGAGAGAGAGAGAGAGAGAGGGAGAGAGAGGGAGAAAGAGAGAGAGAGAGGTGAGAGAGTCTGTGTCTGTTTGGACCGGAAAAGATCGAACGCGGCGGACGGAAGGCAAAGTGGTTCTGTTAACTTAAAAACGATCTCATAGAAGAAGAAAAGAAGAGGAAAAGAAAAGTAGAAACGAAGAAAAGAGGAAGAAGAAGAAACAAGAATTCGACTACATCTTCTTCTTGGGCGCAAAGCAGCAGCGGTCCTCGGAAAAGATTAATAATAAGCGCCGACAGCTGGAAAGAGCTCCAACGCTCTCGCTGCAGGGAACCCAAGAACTTGAAAAGACCAGGTGGCTACCACCAGACTCTCTCTCCCCCTCTCTCTCTCTCTCTTATATATATATATATATATATATATATATATATATATATATATATATATATATATATATATATATATATAAAATCCTCTGTATCTATTTCTGTAGCGGATTAAACAGAATTTGGATTAGAGGAATGTGTTACCAACTTACCAAACCACTCAAAATCCAATTGCTATTACTATTAATATTGGTAATTAGTGACTGCTAGTTACGGAATAGTGTTGGGGCAACGGCAACGGCCCCTCTGCAGCCCCCCCCCAATGACGTCCCTGCTTCTTAGTATCATTAGTATAGTTCCTGCAGTGGATATTGATTAGCGCAGGTGTTTTCTTGCCTTTTAGATCCAGATCGAGGGTGATCGCCTTCTTTCCGATGCTGTTCTTCACTTCGACCTTGTAGGTCCCCGAGTCGTCGGGTCCGGCGTCCTTGATGGTCAGGGTCAGTCGGTACTTGTTCGACTTGCCGAGCTGTTCAGCCCTCGCCCGGATCCTGTCGCTTGCCTCCATTTTGGTTTCCCCTCGAAACCAGGCGGCGGTCGGCTTCGGCACCGCCTCCGCCTCGGCCGTGAAGACCACGGTCGCTCCGTCCTGCTTCAGGGACAGCTTCTGCGTAAAATTGGGAGCCGCGCGAGCCATGGCCTCGCCCTAGTCGTCGTCGTCGGGTCTTTATGCAGGAGAAGTAGTCTTCTTCTTCTTCTTCAGTTTGGATGCATCAATCTCTTTCAAACTGAACAGAGACAGAAAGCGAGTGCATTAGAAACCTATTGTAGGCCTAACAGAATGAGGCACTTACATGAGACACAGTTTACTGCAAAGTTACGCTGTTATTTTTGTAGATGCAAAGACAGGAAGACAAAGAATGAGAATAGAGAAAGAAACCTAACGGAGGACAAGATGGCAAAGTATGAGATCACACACAATTTTAATGAATGGATGGGGGGGAGGGTTCTCACACAGGACAGATCCACCTTAACCACTTTAAACCTTCTTCTTCTTCTTCTTCTTCTTCTTCTTCTTCTTCTTCTTCTTATTATTATTATTATTATTATTATTATTATTATTATTATTATTATTATTATTATTATTATTATTATTATTATTATTATTATTATTATTATTATGGCTCTCTGTGTGACCATGGGCGAGGGCTGTTGCGCGGACCATGTCTATGAATTAGACCGTCACGGTTGTGTAGTTGCCTAACTAGGTGACACACACTGCAAATGCCCTTCGCTTTTTGTAACGTCTGCGAAGTTGGCCACGGTTGGTCCGGAGGCAAAGACATTTAGCGACGGGAGACGTCTAACTGGAGACGACGACGTCCACAGAATGTTTGCGAATTGCGGCCATTTTTAACGGTGAAGTTAGGCAAAGATTTCACGCTAAATTTACGAAATACCGACCGAAAATTACAACAGCGTACTGGTGGGCAGGTCGACAAAACGAAAATCTCCGATAGTATACGTTTACTGAATGAGAATATACATCGCGATTCGAAATAAATAGATAAAAATCCACGACTCAACGGAATATCAACTGCCACGCTGCAGCGCCACCTACCGTATTTATTAATATTATTTTTTAAAGCTTTTATAATAAGAAATTATTATTATTATTACGATATTATTATTACGATATTATTATTATTATTATTATTATTATTATTATTATTATTATTATTATTATGTATTGAAAGTTCCGCGGAAGGCGACAGTGTTGAATCTCTGGAGTGTCACTGATATTCGCTGTAGCAAAAAGGATTATTATTATTATTATTATTATTATTATTATTATTATTAAAAGAGAGTCGATCGCTACAATAGAACTGTGTTAACGCGTATTTCAAACGATGGAAAGTTCGCGTTACTAAAGGGCCTAAACACTCGTTAAGCGTCGGCCAGGGACATGTTTGCCAGAAGAGGATCGTCGAATTGGTCACCGATGGCCAAATGAAAAACTAAGCCAACAATCGCATTAATAAAACAACAGTAAGCAGATATTCGAGAATAAGTAATCAAGAGTAGGCCTAACAAAAATCCGTACTAGAATACAAAAATACGCTGCCCACGTGATGACGAGAGCATTCTAGAATAGAGGGTTACAAAAAATTTCCGTCCAATGTTCATGCGAAGGTTCTTGCAAGAAATGCTTGCGCTCCGACATTTTCTCACAACATGCTTTGAACTGGGGGGAGGGTGGCTCCAAGTTTACTCCCCCTCACCACCACCACCACCACGCTCCATTTCACACTCACTGTGTTGGTATAATGTATATACCATTGCTGTTGCTAGCGACAATCCATTTATATGGCGCCATGAAGATTCCCCAAAGAAACCAACGGCGATCTCACGCGGCCCTTTTCCATCTATCATCGACCGCCTACCGCTCTCTCACCACCTACCCTTTCCATCTACCTTTCCACGAATAGATATTCCCAAAGCAACAGGCCAATAATAAAGCTCTCTGCCACCGACACAGCAAACAGTGTAATCCTTCAGACGGACTGTAAATCTAGTCTGTCTGTCTGTCTGTCTGTCGCTCAGTCGGACCGGTTGTTGCTGTTGTTGTTGCTGCTGCTGCTGTTGTTGTTGTTGTTGTTGTTGTTGTTGTTGTTGTTGTTGTATAGGTGACTGAAAGTATAGGGTGGGCAGGGGAGGGTGAAGTAATCATCGGTCTTGAATGTCCCATCTCTAAGATAAGCGTTTTTTTATTCTCCCCATGAACAACGCTTGTCAAGACCACTTCCGAAACGCAAATACACATCTCATACTTGATCCAAATATCGGGGAGGGGGGAGGGGGATAGGCCTACGGTCCTGAACTTCGTTTTCAAGGCCCGCAGGTGTTTCCTCGACAGATTGAGTCTTGTAAAGGTTTTCGTTTCTGTCCGTAAGACGAGCTCCTGTTTAGTGTTGAGTGTTGAGTTGCGTCTCCTCTTCTGTCGAGTGTTTGTAGCGATAGGTAGTCCTATGTGTCGGGTTCCCAATGGTAGAAAATCAGGATGAAACTCGGCGCTGTACCGAGTAGAACGCGTCGTAGAAAACGGTAGATGAGGACAGCAGCGCCGCGTAATCTTCACGTATCGGTGGCTGTGTTTTTAGGTTCCGGTGGTTGTATTGTCCAGCATCGTGGAATTTCTCTCCGAAAATTCTATTTCCTATACAGCTCCTTCGACGTCTAACGACAACAACTCTGGTCAAATTCTCGATCGAAAAGCAGAAAGCGTAAATAACACCAGCCTGTGGCAATGCTTCAGGAGAGGGATAGACAGACAGACAAACAGACAGACAGACAGACAATAAATGACAGAGAGAAAGACAGCAAACGACGTTCAAAATTGATATAGAAACATGAAGCAAGGAATCGCCTATAGCCTACACTGTAGTTTAATCAGGGGCGTAGTGCATCAAAAAAATAAGGGGAGTCTAAATCTTATTTTTAAATTTAAATATTTAGTAAATTCTTTTGAAAAAACGCCGTCAGTAAACAGGAAGTTGACTCATATTAGTCTGTTTCACTGCTTTATAAAACCTGTTTATTTCTAAGTATCTAACTAAATTATTATTTTATATATTTTATATTATATATTATGTAAAGTATAAAAAAGTTATTAATAACATGTAAAAAAAATTTTGTTTCTCAAAAAGTGGGGAGTCTGTAGACTCCCCTAGCCACCATTGCACGACGCCTCTGAGTTTAATGACTGCCAATTAGGGGTGGGTCGATTAATCGTAATCGTAATCGAAATCGCGATTTTTGAAAAAATCGTAATCGTAATCGACACGATTATTAAATTAATCGAAATAATCGATAATCGTCGAAAAAATAATCGAAATCGCGATTATTTTTCGATTATTCCCGTAAGTGATATTATACAATATTTCCGATTCAAAGAAAGATCAATTTACCTTTGATTATAAGATTTTCATTGAAAATGGATTCAACAGCGTCTAAAGACAGGTACCATCTTTCTGGGTTTGACAGCAGCTTTCGATACGGTGTGTCAGGTGGGTTTAATGTACAAACTCTCGCTCAACTTGCCACCCTGGTTCTGTCAACTTGTGGAATTACTCATTTCTGACAGACGGTTCTGAGTTCACTTGGGAGATGTCAGCCAATTCTAGTAGTCCATTCAGCTCCTGGAGACGTCGACGAAACGGTCTACCATAGGGTCCAGTTCTAGCCCCACGTTATTCAATTTGTAGGCCTATAGGCCTACAAACGGCTTAGGCCTACCTGGTACCATCAGTAGGAAGTTTGGATACGCTGACGATATCGGTCTTGCCACCCAGGCTCGATCCTTTAAGGAGATTGAAGACCAGGGTTATTTCTAGGATTGTGAATTGGGGAAGGGTGTCGGGAAAATCTGGGGTGTGTTTATTTCTAGGATTGTAGGATTGTGAATTTGGGGTGTCGGGAAAATCTGGAAGTGTCGAAATTTGGAAGTCTCTACCGAAAAAGGCTGACAAGCAAAAAACCGTTGTAGAGACTCACAAAATGTCTGACAAGCAAATAAGTCATCCGAGGATAAAGTTGTGGGGTCTATTTCTCCATTTGGGGGCAGGCCTCTTCAGAGGCTGAAGGAGGTCCAGGCCAGTTGGAATTTCTGAGGCCTCTCCTAGCCTTCCCAACAATTAAAATGTTGACAAGCGAAAAAGGTAATCACCAATTTTGAGGATCGCAGAATACCTTCCTAGCTTTCCCAAAATCCCAAAATTATCAACAAGAAAAGGTCATCACCAAATTTTGAGGCCCCTTCTAGTAGTAGCTATCTAGCTTTCTAGCTCTCCCAGAATTCTCGACAAGGAAACAAATGGAGGCCCCCAAAATGATGGAGGCCCGGGCCGAATGGCCATCCTAGCCCCCTCTGAATGGGCCTGTTTGGGGTACGTGTTCAGGGCTAATCACTCCTCTCCTTAGAGATCGACTCCACTGGATCCGTGTTCCACAGTGCATTGTCTACAAGCGCTGTTGGCTTACGTTTCGGGCTTTACACGATCCACTCTGTCCTGATTATCTAACTGTGCTTGTACGAAGATCGACTGTGATCTTAGGTCCAGTCGGAGAGTGCAGTTGTTGGTCCCTCCCCCGCCCAAGACCCCTAAGTTTGGGGAAAGATCATTCGCGCGGGGTAATCCCGCCCTGTGGAACTCTCTTCCAGACAATGTGACTGGAGCAGTCTCAGCTGGACTTTTCATTAGAAATTTGAAGACACATTTATTTAATATTGGATATGAACTGTGTTAAGCGCTCTTGTTGTAGGCCTTAGCCTTGCGTACTGCGCTATTTAAATTGTCAATAAATAAATAAATAAATATGCATTCTGTATGCATATCATTGTCACATCACCAAATGTTAGGGGTGTCGACCTCAAATTGGGGGTGTTGGGGGGTGTTAGGGGTGTAGAAATATCCCTGTCTTAAGATCAACTGAGCATCGATACACAGAGGATTGCCGAATACTGTAAAATATGGCGGGAAAGCCAGTTTCTAAAGGTACTGTGAAATAATCGAAATCGAAATCGCGATTATTTAAAAAACCGTAATCGTAATCGTAATCGTAATCGTGAAAAATAATCGAAAATAATCGTAATCGTAATCGGAAAAAATAATCGTAATCGACCCAGCTCTACTGCCAATATATAAGAAGGCAAACTGGATGATTTTATTTATCCTAAGAGCATTGGCTATCGCAGAAAAAGACGTAAGCCTATCTTTGAATCCGTTATAAACCTTGTTGCCCTTTCGCGCTTAAAGGCAATTGAGCTCATAAATCGAGGGATTATGTAATCTCTTCTTTTCACCCATTGGTTCGATGAAAACAGAATTGATTTCGGGGCTCGATATGTGAATGAAGGCAAGACACCCACGAAATTCTTTGCAATTATGAGGCTGTGGACTCAACGCCCGGAAATATAATAATAAACAAGTTATTATTATTATTTATTATTATTATTATTATTATTATTATTATTATTATTATTATTATTATTATTATTATTATTATTATTATTATCATCATTATTATTATTTCTTAAAACGCATTCATCATTATGTGTCATTATTATTACTATTATGTCTTAATTATTATTTCTTAAAACGCAGTTATCATTATGTGCTATTATTATTATTAGGCTATTATTATTATTATTATTATTATTATTATTATTATTTATATTATTATTATTATTATTATTATTATTATTATTATTATTAACGCACGTTAGGTTATTCACAGAGTGAAGAATCGTTAACTGAGGAGCAATTCAGCAGTTAACAACTGGCTGAGTGTCGTCGCGCAGTGGCTGGGGTCAGATTCAAACCCGATACCTTCCGGTTGCATGGCAAAAACCCTACCGCTACTCCACCACCGCGCCCCCGTATTACCCGCGCAATTTTTATTTGACTTATATCTGACTGAGAGACTCACAGTTGCGCTGTACGAGACGAAGCTTCCGTTGGCGCCGAAATGTCCCTTTGAAAACGACGGCTCCAAACAGAGATAGAGAGAGACAAAGAGAAGAAGAGAGAGAGAGAGTCGATTAAGTTAATTTCGAAAAAACCTATGTTCCGATCGAGTTCCGGTTGGATGCCGGTTCCGAGAGGAGACGAGAGAGAAAGAGAGAGAGAGAGAGGAAGAGACCAAACAACGAGCGCAGTCCCACCACCACCACCACTACCTATGATAATCCTGTGCGAACCCGTTGCCAGCAGCAGCAGCAGCAGCAGCAGCCACTCGATGTGAACTCCCAACAGGTTCAAATGCCGCGGTCCTTTCGTTCGTCTCAAACGACGCGGCGGCGGCCGAAGATAGAGCTCTGTCGATGGTCGGTGGCAGGGGCGGTGGTGCTGGTGGTGGCGGTGGGGATGCCTTGCGTCTTAACCGGACTCTATCCGGCGGGCGGGCGGCCCGGAGGACGCACCTTTCCCGGGTCGATCCTGGGCCAACTCTCTAGCTCGCTCGCTCAACGGTCGGTCAGCCGGGGCTGCAGGAGAGAGAGAGAGAGAGAGAGAGAGAGAGAGAGAGAGAGAGAGACAGAGAGACAGACAGACAGACAGACAGACAGACAGACAGACAGACAGACAGACAGAGAGGCAGACAGGCAGACAGACAGAGACAGACAGCGCCCAACGACATCTCTGGTCGACTAATAATAATAATA
Source organism: Metaphire vulgaris (assembly GCA_018105865.1). Lineage (NCBI taxonomy): Eukaryota > Metazoa > Annelida > Clitellata > Crassiclitellata > Megascolecidae > Metaphire > Metaphire vulgaris. The sequence continues at coordinate 14,746,559 of CM030851.1, forward strand.
ATAATAATAATAATAATAATAATAATAATAATAATAATAATAATAATAATAATAATAATAATAACCCATAACTTTCGTTATCGGTCTCTAACAAAACGCGAAGGAGGCGAGATTTTGTATCGAAAAGACATCTAATCCTAAAACTAAAGATGTTTTCGAAAACTCGTTTTTGCCCAAAGAGGGCAGACTCTGCTTAACCACCTCAAACCCTATTATTATTATTATTATTATTATTATTATTATTATTATTATTATTATTATTATTATTATCTTCTATAATATTAAGATCCTTGTTCTGTATGTATGTTACCTTCAAGCATTCTCATTGGTTGACGAAGAAGCGTTTTACGAAGCGTACGTTTAGCACGGTTTAGTCGAGTCATTGCAGCGTCAGAGGGGTGGGCGTGCGACGACGTTGCTATTGGTAACAATTGTTTAGTCGAGTCATTGCAGCGTCAGAGGGGTGGGCGTGCGACGACGTTGCTATTGGTAACAATTGTTTAGTCGAGTCATTGCAGCGTCAGAGGGGTGGGCGTGCGACGACGTTGCTATTGGTAACAATTGTTTAGTCGAGTCATTGCAGCGTCAGAGGGTGGGCGTGCGACGACGTTGCTATTGGTAACAATTGTTTAGTCGAGTCATTGCAGCGTCAGAGGGGTGGGCGTGCGACGACGTTGCTATTGGTAACAATTGTTTAGTCGAGTCATTGCAGCGTCAGAGGGTGGGCGTGCGACGACGTTGCTATTGGTAACAATTGTTTAGTCGAGTCATTGCAGCGTCAGAGGGGTGGGCGTGCGACGACGTTGCTATTGGTAACAATTGTTTAGTCGAGTCATTGCAGCGTCAGAGGGGTGGGCGTGCGACGACGTTGCTATTGGTAACAATTGTTTAGTCGAGTCATTGCAGCGTCAGAGGGGTGGGCGTGCGACGACGTTGCTATTGGTAACAATTGTTTAGTCGAGTCATTGCAGCGTCAGAGGGTGGGCGTGCGACGACGTTGCATTGGTAACAATTGTTTAGTCGAGTCATTGCAGCGTCAGAGGGTGGGCGTGCGACGACGTTGCTATTGGTAACAATTGTTCGCAGCCTGAGGTAGTTGCGCAATTTTAACGTACATTTTAACGTACACAAAAAATACGTGTACAGCGTCACAAATGGTCACAGTTGCGTGATTTTAACGTACATAGGCCTAATTATTACGTGGCGCAGAGCTTGGCTAGGTGGCGATCATTGAAATGTTGTTCAGCATGAATTCAATGATTGGCTATTAGGTATAGGTATTGGATTAGTATTATCCTGCACTGCGAGAGAAGCAAGCATCTTTCTAGTTATTATTATTATTATTATTATTATTATTATTATTATTATTATTATTATTATTATTATTATTATTATTATCATCATCATCATCATTATTATTATTATTATTATTATTATTATTATTATTATTATTATTATTATTATTATTATTATAAGAGCTGTGTTTGACAGTTATTCGTCTGTTTGTAAGTGTGCACGTTTGTCTTATACTCCTCGCCAATAAATCCATCCCGGACAGATTCTTCAGCATTGATATTGTATTTTAAAAGTCGTAGTTCGAAAAGACATTATATTATGTATGCTTGCAACCCACATCTGAGGTGAAGCGTATGTTAAGTGTGTGAATTGCTGTACAGTACATTGTGTGTGTGTGTGTGCGCGCGCTCTGAATTTGGGAGATTAGCAGAGATCCGTACTGCAGCATCAAGTGCTCACTTCTTAGAAGGTCCGGACAACCTGAGTACCTCGTGAAACAACGCGAAATACCAGTCTAGATTTTCTCACCGTTAACGCTCCACCGTCGACTAAGTGGGACCCCTCCCCGTCTTTAGCACTAGCCCTGACCCCTCCCCAATCTCAAGTCCACAGGTGTTCCGGTCTGACGAAGAATCTACTACCAAGTTTCCACACGACGCAAAAGCGAGTACAAAAAACCGCGGAATTAGACAGATGAGGAAGGCGGTCGTTTATATACAAACCTATTTTCCCATAATCGAAAATTTTCGCATGTAGGCCTATGTGAAAATAATTTCGTAGATTATCAAATACGAGACAGACAGACAGACAGGCAGGCAGACAGACAGACAGACCGATATTGCATCGGACGACTTGCATGTGGGCTGATGTGGCTACTTTTGTCGATCGAATTGCGAGAATTCGACGCCTAGACCAATGTAATGTAATGCAATTCCAGCGAAACGTTTCCATATTAAGAAAGACAGCAGTTTCAAATTCAGCAGCACAAATATTGATTTATCAATTCCAAGTAGCCCTAACTACTGGATTAACTTTTAAGAAAGCGTGACGTCAAGCAGTTGGCGCAGTCACGGGGGTTGTTTGGGGTTGTTCAAACAACCCCATTTCAAAAATGTGACCAGCACAATTTATGTAAATCCGTTGACTTTTGGTTCAAGGAGAGGTAGTGTAGTGGGGGGGGCGGCAGAGGCCCCTGCTGATGTTCAGTTGCATACTGCATAGTGCCTCCAGTTAACAAACCCACTTTGTCTAAGCTGGCTGCGCCAGTGACTTCAAGGTCATTTCGATTTTCGATTCAACCGCTGGCCTTGATTTTTAGCTCTGTGACGTCATGGAGGCTGCAAGCTATTTGACATTCGTCGAAAGCGACCTCTGCCGGTTCAAGGTCACGGGAAAAAAGAGGTATGTGGCCAGAGGAAGAGGATAGGAGGAGGATGCGGAGGAGGAGGGAGGGAGGAGGAGGAGGAGAAAAAAGAAGAGAGAAGCAGTGGAAAGAGGATCGTAAAGTATCTTTTAGAGACAGCCAAATAGCCTGGCGGCGCATAAATTCGGCTTCTTAGGCGTTAAATACGACAGCGGAGGGGGGATCTCATCTGGCAACTGTGTTTATGGGTGGCTTATAGGCTGGCCATTAATCAGCCGCTGAGGCACGCGTTCTTGCGCGGGTCCAACTGTAGTCTCCCAAGATCTTGCTCGCGTTAAGTCCGTCCGGCCGGCGGCCTAAGGGCACCGTGCGTTGACGGCCGCCGCGCCGCGCCTGGCGGGTGATAGATTGCCGCCTGCTGGTGGCGGGCGACGAGCATTTTTGATGTTTAAATACGCAGACGACAGCAAAAAGTCTCTGGCGCAGTATATTATATCGAACGTAATAATAATAATCTATGGAAAACACTGATCTTTCGTTCTTCGACGATAATTATCACTTGAAAGCGAGAATGTTGAGCTACATAAATTCCTCAACGGCAGACACACGCTCTATTTGAGTCGATTAAACTGGTATTTCAGTGAAAATAGAATTTCAATTTATTGTTTTCAGTCGGCTTATGTCAGAATGTTTAATCTAAGGCATCAAGAGCATATCGATTCCGAAGAGGTGAGATGTAAGGTAGATCGGAGTCGGGGGTGGGGTGTGGGGGGGGGGGGCAATCGCTAAGAAAATGGTACGAGGGCGACCATCGAAACGCTGTGTAAGACCAGCGACGGCTGCCAACTATGCAGTGGGTGCTGTGCTGTCTCTAGGACAAAGTGCTTTGCCGTTCGCCGGGAAAATCAAGCACATGCGCAAGTGCAGTTGTAAGCACGTCTTCGCCCGCCCTTCGCTCGCCCGCCTGCTCCGGTGTTTCCTTTATAGTAATAAGCGCCTGTTGAATGCTGCGTGGATCCACTTGTGGTGTGCCCCGTGATTCCAGGTCTGATGGAGTGAAGTTTTTTTGACGGGTGAATGGAAGAGATCAGTCGGTCCATTTTCAGATCCAGATTAATTAATTAATTAATTAATTAATTATAGAATTCGTTATCCGTGTAATGCAATACAGTGCGGGTCGCTACATTGTTTCCAGGCTTCAAACTTTCAATGCGATATTTAAAGCAAAGACTGCGCCTGCAAAACGCACTGGGATTTCAAAGTGAATGTTCAGTTGTCATTAAGATGTACATATACGAGCGTCAAGCTTGGTTAAAACTGTTACACTTTTGTGACTTTTTAATTTCTGCTTTATGGCAGGTCAATGCCTGGGTCTTCCATAGGCCCTGGTCCCCATATAGGCCTTGGTTCCTCCTCCATAGGATTTCTTTATTTCTGTCTAACAAAAAGCCGATCCCTGCCTGGAGGAGGAGGAGGATGAAGCATGGACGTCCTGAGGGAGGTGCAAGGGGGTGCAATTGCACCCCTCTGAAAAGTTATGAAATTATGAAATAGGCAAAAGTTGTGAAATTATGAAATAGGCAAATTCATTTGTTTCTTTCGTCACAGGACTATGTTTTACACCCCCTGGAAAAATTTCTGCGGAGGAAGAGGAGAAGGAAGAGAAGGAGGAAGAGGAGAGGAGGAGGAGGAGGAGGAGGAGGGGTCGATGGGAGAGATTCAATCGCACAACGATTAAACGTCCAATAAATCTTCATAAATTCGCAAGAAGACGGGTAAATACGATACTAACTCTTGCCCTATATTTTTCTTCCTCTGCCACCCCCCTCCCGCCCCCGCCCCCGCCCCATTCGGCGTGTAGTAACCCAATATCGTTGGCGCAGCGGACGGGGCGAGACGCGAGACGAAGCCTTCTAAATTCAGCTACCGCCGCCGTCGCCGGCGGAAGAACAGGGCGCTATAAGGACGGAAGGCCGCCGAAGCCGCGACGGTGTATTTATATTCCCCGTCGACGGTGGCGGCGGCGGCGGCGGCGGCGGCGGCGGCGGCGGGGCGTGGGGCCTTCGGCGGTGTCCGCCACAGCAAATATACCTACTTCGAAGAAGATCGCTGACGGACGGAGAGAGAGAGAGAGAGAGAGAGAGAGAGAGAGAGAGAGAGAGAGAGAGAGAGAGTGGATGGAACAAGGGTGGATGCGAGAAATGCAGACCGCTTGGAATGGATATGGATGGCGCTATGCTGTTCTTTCCCGTGGCAGAGGAGAGGAGGAGTAATGAACGCAGAGGGAGCGGAGGGAGAGAGGGAGGGTAAAGAAAGAGCACGGAAGAAGAATAGAGCCGTGTCTGCTTGAATTGCCAATCAGTGATGCAGAGTACGAACTACGGTACATCATCATAATCATCATCATAATCATCATCATAATTATTACTATCATCATCATCATCATCATCATCATCATCATCATCATCAGTGGCGGCCGTTGGGTCTAAGAAGTGGGGGTTGCAAAATTAGTGAGAAAAAGTTAACCCTTAAAATTAGTCTGGGATACTTCGGTTCCAATGTGGTCCTATTATGTGGATAGTGATTGTTTTCAGCAGGATATTGCCTCAGCACGAATATAATTATATTCCTAATTATTAAGATATCTGGTTCATTATAGGCGTGCAACAGGTTTTATAGACATCAAAAACAAGTTTTATAATTAATTCGCTCTGTGAGAGAGCCTATTGAAGGCCTGTTGAATAGAAGGTATATAGACCCTAGATATGTAAAAATCTAATCGATTTGAAGAAATTCTCCGCCAAAACCCACATTTTCCTCTTGTTCCTTCTTCATTGCTTTAACCTTTGCACGAATAATCAATAATATCATTCTCAATTTCGATCTAAAGGGTTCGAAATAGAACACTCCCAGTCATTTCATACTACACACTAACGCCATTGACTGTACGAGAACGAGAGACATCAACTAAATGAAAGACCTCGAATCTCCTAATGTTTTATTTATATACGCTGGATATTTTGGGAATTGCAAAGATATCTTAATATTTATCGGAAATATTACATGTTTTAGGCGAGTGATGACCTGATATAGACGATGTGGAACGCTTTGCCTTATAATTATAATTATTGTAGGCTACACAAACGCACGATGTACAGGTATCCCAACCTGTGGTTTATTTAGCGAGAGCGGTTTCCTGGAAATCAACAGGTAAGCTCGTCTAGATAAGAGCTTTCGAGGCACCGGGGCCACCTTGCAACGGAGGGGCGCATCCACCTGAGAACCCTCCTCCACACCCTCCCACACAGCGAACCCCACATGCAAAGGCTTTCCAAACGCAAGATCTTTGTCAAGTCCGTGCACATTTCCCATAGGCCGACCACGTCGCAGCGGGGTCGCCTCACTGCCAAAAATCTTATCTATAGTATATAGACGCCAGGAGGCTCCGCTGTGCTGCCGCTCGAGATTCTGGAAACGCGTAGACATCCGCTCGGAAAACCGGGAGATTTACTGCGGGCATTTTTTTGCCAGCCGTCGAGCGATTATTGTTTTACAAAGAACCATCAGCGATAGGTTTATTCTAGATTTGCAGTTCCTCTCGCCTGTAATGCAAACCAACTGCCTAAAGGAAGGTTCTGGAGTTTTATTCGTGAAAGAGCATGACCGCTAAACAGCCTGCGGGTTAACTTTGGCCTATTAAAATGGCCTTCCGGTAAACTTTGGCCTATTAAACGGTCTTCCTGTGAACTTTGACCTATTAAAATGGCCTTACGGTGAGATTTGGCGCCAAAAGGACGGACTAGCGATCTACACTGTAGTCCCTCAGAAATATTCTCAGGGTTATCCTGACTTTTTGCGTTAATGCTAAATATTATACTTTGGGGTGCATATGACTGATATGAGAACGACTGTATGGTTATGACTGCAGCAACAGGAAATGCATTTAGTCTACTTGCAGTCTAAACAGTCTAAATGCATTTAGTCTATTTACTTTGACTTGGGATTTTCAATGCATCCGAACTGTTTCCGATGTTTCATCATCATTTTTACTTATAATAACACAGCATCGATTACGAAACAAAGCACATTGGCTGGTCTAGATTGTCAAAAACTCGTTTGATATTCAGTGTTTTAATCAGAAAACAATAATAATGTGCAACACGAAGTACGCTTGGAGATGATTGTAACTACTCGAATTCAGTGTTTCCATAACTGTCGATAGCGGCGGCTTTGAAAGGCGGTTCCAAACGGCGTTCTAGGGTGTGTCCTGTGGTCAGTCGCGCGTGTCAACCGACGACTGCGGAAAGCAGACACAGGCTTGAAGCTTACTTACGCAGTAGCCTCCCTGATAGTTGGCGCACTTCAGTCCCGGACAACAGGGGTTCACGTAGGGCGTACAGTCCTGCGCCTGCCAGCGACACTGCAATGACAAAAACACATCAAGTGTGATAAGAAGGCCACCACGACAGATGAATATATATATATATATATATATATATATATACATTTTTACAGTCTCGAAGTTAAAATGTGTTTTGCCCCTCCTGGAAAGGTTTCTGCGGGCGCACATGGAAAGCGCTCTGTAAACTTGCGAGATTTTACTTACTTACTTGCGTAAATGTATTGACCCGATGAATTTGTTTCTAAAATGGTTCATAAAGAACTTTACGTCAATAGACGGATACTGAGAAGGAAGAAAATCCCCAGAATTGAGTTCACCAGAGCGAAATACTATGTTAAATTAAAAATTATCGTTAAAATGTTAAATTAAATATTATATTATCTTGTACCGATCTCTTGTCTATCGATCTCCTGATCATGGCCAATGATCCTCCTTCGCTCTCGGCAGGCGTTTCGCTCGGTTTCCACGGCGTTGCTATGGCGATTTCGCCAATGATCGAGATCAAAAAGATCAGCAGAAACGCTCCGATCAACGCAGTGGGTTTCATTGTCTTCGCCTGCGTTCAATCGAAACATTTCTTAAAACAAAATCTCTTATGAACCTTCATGGGCGCCCGCACATTGGAACAAGAGGGGGCATTCGATCCCACCCCTAGGAAAATGCAAATCTAGGTTATTGAATGCGGAGAGTTGCTTCAGTGGTTTTCACACATGCTTGCTTAGCCTCCTAAACCACTTAAAATCACATAATAATAATAATAATAATAATAATAATAATAATAATAATATTATTATTATTATTATTATTATTATTATTATAAAACTAACTATAGTCTGACTTTAACCGATATTTTCACACTAAACACTACTGATGATGTAACGTGAAATTGAGAAACTTAACTAACTGTGGAATAGAATGTCTTCGAAACTACAGTATATTAACCGTGACCATTGTGTTTTGCCCCCCCTGGAAAAATTTCTGTTGGCGCCACTGTACACCTTTGAATCCAGGTATCAACAAAGACACGGGGAATATCTTAACGTGGCCAGGTGGCTTATTGCTACGGTCCTGACAGGCAGAAGTACGCGTACTGTTGTTTGGACACTGAGCCTTCTCTGAGTGGGACTCAGCAACCGAAACTTAGCAGAGGTGTGTACGCGGCAGGGGTCAGGTAGTCTACTAAATCTCTAATTAACAAATCACGACATTTTATTGACACAAGACTAAAAGTACTACACGATCAGGTCTATGATCATGTGCTCAAATGACCGGGTTTCTTTTCTGTCTGCGCCGAGCAGGGAAAGACCACAGAGTTTTTCTGGCGTCCGCGCCCAGAGGGGGGCATCTGCCCCCTACCCGGCATATAACCATAGGCAGACCGAGAAAACTCAGACCGCCATCTCCGCGGTTAATTCTCACTTGCAAAGATATCGTTGTGTGGTTTGGGGGATTTCTAGACTCTGTATTCAGGGCTTTTTTCTAAACAAACATTTTCCGGAGCACAACAGTCGGAAGCCACTTGTCAACATGACGTAGTCACGTAGCTACTGTATCATAGGCGGATTTTATTAAAGGCTAGGGTACGCTTAAGCCTACCCAACTAATCCCACCAAAACAAAAAAATGTTTTTTCCATCAACACCAGGTCTGTCGCGTGCTGGATTGCACCCCTAGACCTCCATGCTAGCCTACCCAAATATTAAACTCTAAATGTTTATATGGTATATATATATATATATATATATATATATATATATATATATATATATATATATATATATATATGAGATGAGAAGGTCCGCGATCATCTATAACAAATTAACAAAATCATCAGTCATGCCACATTTGTAATCAGACATTTGAAGAATGATACGGACAATAGATATATAGTTCTAAATTTTCTATTTAATAATTTAATTTGGCAAAAAAACAGTCTTCGGATTTTCCGGAGCGCCGCTCCGGCTCGCTCCGGCACAAAAAGGCCCTGACTGTATTTGAAGACTCATGAAAATAATTATAATTATTACCGGAACTGCCACGCATAGTAGCGTCTGTATACGTAACAGATTTAACCAGATTAAACTGTCTAATAATTAATTAATCTAACAGTTCTGTGCTCTGTTGATAGGTGAAATACAGAAGAGACAAAGTCACCTGTGGTTCTAAGGAGCCTTCCGAGTTTTCCTCTTTGCCTTCTCCTCCTTCGTTCTAGAGCGATGGAAATGTCGACGAAGTCTGAAGAGAACAGTTGAATTTATACTCAACGAAGAAAGCGACGTCCGCCAAACGCATGTTCGGATTCAGCACGCTGCTGCTGCTGCTGCTGCTGCTGCTGCTGCTGCTGCTGCCATAGAGACCTCCTGTCAACGTATTTGCTTTGAAGGGAGTGGTGGGGGATGTGAAATCGCACGGTGGTGATGAAGTCAATGAAGAAAACTGAACGAAAGATAAAAATCGGATGAGCAAGAGAAAAGAAATGAATGAAAATCAAGAGAATATCCAAAGGAAGGCGAAGATGGAAAGATAATAATGAGAATGATGAAACAACAGAAATGCTTGGACATGAGGGCTTTGCTTTAGAATGGAGGAACACGATTTTGTTAGTTACGTGGGAAGCAGCTATATCGATTATCTTAATTATTGATTTCGATTACAATATGCCAGAGAAATTACTGTTTTGTGAGAATATTAACGCCATTATAACTAGCATCCCTGATGAGACCTTATTCTTTCCACGGCTAAATATTTTCACGGAAAGAATAAGGTCTCATAAGGGATGTTAGTTATAATGGCGTTAAATTATCACAAAACAGGCTATTTCTCTGGCAAATTCGCGTGCTACTTCCGGAGTTAAATCTTGACTTTCTAGCATCAAATTATTCACGAATGAGGTTTCACAAGAGACAATACATGTAATTGCGTCTGCCTAACAGAAATCTGACTAATTTCAGTTTTTGTTTGTTCGATGTGTTGTGAGGGGAGGGGAATTAACAATTCTCGCTCCAAAAGATCCACGTGAATGCTCCCCAATATTTCGTAAAATCTGCGTAATTTCTAGATATAGTGATCAGCCACGACGGTGTGCCACACCGTCTGCGATCAACTTCACTGCGATAAAAATTATCTTGCGCTAGAAAAATCTGTACTACTACGATGCAGTATATAGTCTATACGTTGGCAGATTTCTGTCTGTCTGTCTGTCTGTCTGTCTGTCTGTCTGTCTGTCTGTCTGTCTGTCTGTCTGTCTGTCTGTCTGTCTGTCTGTCTGTCTGTCTGTCTGTCTGTCTGTCTGTCTGTCTGTCTGTCTGTCTGTCTGTCTGTCTGTCTGTCTGTCTCTCGTCATCCGTACGTCATGAATCATTCAGAGACGTCGGCGTCTCGATAAAGTGCAATCGCTGAATTTGTTATTCAGCGAAGTGACAATCCGTCCTGTTCTGTCACGACGGGTGACACGACGCCAAGACGTCCGTCCAACTTCTTCTTCTTCTTCTTCTTCTTCTTCTTCTTCTTCTTCTTCTTCTTCTTCTTCTTCTTCTTCTTCTTCTTCTTCTTCTTCTTCTTCAGACTACACTTCTGGGCTTGAATTCGTAACTTAGCAGGACTAAGAAGACGCACTCCGCAGAAGAGAAATAAGTGAAGGGTTTGAATCAGGTGCCCGCGCTCTGTCTCTCTCTGTCTCTCTCTCTCTCTCTGTCTGTCTCTCTGTCTGTCTCTGTATCTGTATCTCTGTCTCTCTTTCTTTCGCTCTTTCTTCGCATCTGTATATCCGTTTCTGCCTCTGCCTGTCTGCCTGTCTCTCTCTGACATGTCTATGTCTCTCTTTCTTCCGCTCTCTCTTTGCATTTGTATATCTGTCTCTGTCTTTCTGTCTGTCTCTGTATGTCTGTCTGTCTCTCCCTCGGGGGAGCGTGTAACGAGGTTAGAGAGAGCGTCGGGAAAATAATTAGTTGTTCGATGGAAAATTATTCATGGACTGCCATTCCCCCGAGAGGACGTTTCAGCTCTTAAGGGGAAAAAGCGCCGCCCGTTAATCACTTTTCCGTCATTTCTACGAAGCAAACATTCATTCACACGGCGTCAAATGGACGCCATCATTATGCTGTGTCCACAACGCGCCTTCGATTCGCTAACAAGAAACTCTACAACACTATCGAAATTCCCTACAGACAAGTAGGTAAGTAAGTAGGTAAGTAGGTAGGTAAGTAAAACTTCGTTAATTAATATGGCGCTGTCAGTGCTTTAATCAGACTCCGGACCTTTGGGGGGGGGGGTGACTTGGCTGGAGGGGAAGAGGCGAAGTTCAATGCAAGAAATTCAGTGCTTGGATGGGGGGGGGAATTTTGAGATGTTGGGGGGATCTCCCCTAACAGTCCTGGATAAAACACTGGATGCTGTAACGTATTGGCTGTTGATTATTGCTAGACGCATTGGTTGGATGAACTATGCAGAAATTGTGAGATATAGTCGGAAAATATCTGTATATAGGCCTATCTCTATTTCGCACTCACCGCAGCAAAACACAAATAAAAAAAACAAACAGAACTATTAACTATGTACGAAGACATTTATTGTTATTATGGCTGTGACACCCCCACCCACCTAAAATCCTGGCTACATCCCTAAATGGGTGGGAGATCTATCCATAGGCGTCAATCCATAGGGGGCCCGGGAGCCCGGGCCCCCCAATAATTCGGGCAGGGGGGCCCAGCACTTGTTGGGCCCCCCAATATTTTAACATTCTTATATACCAGTTAACACATTTTCCAGTCTCTGCTGGTTGGCAGGCGTGCTGGTTGGCACGCGTGCTGGATGGCACTCGTGCTGGATGGCACGCGTGCCATCCAGCACGCGTGCTGATGACGAAAACATTAAAAGGTCATTCAATCATTACAATATTTACTTTGATTTGATTACAACCTATTGTTGTAACTATGACAAACTGTATTCTAGTCATGCCTAACAGCCAATTTCACGCATAAACTTTTAGTAATAAATTGTAATACGTTAATGTTTTCACGGTCCAAATAAAATCAGCCCGCGGGCCAAGATTGGTCCGCGGGCCAAGGTTTTGACACCGCTTATATATATATATATATATATATATATATATATATATATATATATAGCGAGTCGTGAGTGACCAGGACAACGAGAAATGATAGCATCAACTTTTCATGTACCTAACTTCTGAGTTTTGGGCCCCCCCCAATATTCTAAGTGGATCGACGCCTTTGGATCTATCGGATCAATGTGTATAGACTCTTAGCCATGATTCAAGAATGGCGAACGGAGCGCAGATATAGGTCAATGGGCTGAATGTCCAATAATGCACAGCGGTGCGAAAATAAAGTCTTTGACAAAAACCCGCCTTCGGTTTAAAATGGGACTTTGTGCGTTTGCTAGCTCTGTAGGCATTGTCGTCTGTGTAAAGGGCCATCTGAAATAAGGCTATGTTCGCAGGGCAGCGTGAATAATGGGGCGGGGGAGGGCGAGGATGTCAAGTAGCTTTTGAATACAGCTATTTCAGTACTGTACTTGACGAGTCGACCTGGCTTATTGGTTCGTTCGTTAACTGATCTTGCTACAGTGGGGCTCTAGCCTCCCATTATCATTTCAAAAATATTACTTTCCTAGCCATTCGTTCGTCGTTCGAGATTGGTAATGTTCTTGTCTCCTGTCATATTGCTCACAACGGTTAAGTCCTTTCAATTTCAAACGTATATATATATATATATATATATATATATATATATATATATATATATATATATATATATATATATATATATATATATAGACTGCAGATTCTCCGATAACATACAGTATCTGAAGAGGGTCGACGACAATGGATATAATCTCAGCGGTTGTTTGCTATGTCGTTGCCTGTTGCGTCGTCTATAAGGTCGTCGATCTCCTCATTCGCATTCCACGCGTTGGCGACTACAGCGACCGTCGTATTCTGATCACCGGATGCGATTCCGGTTTTGGGAACCTGGCCGCCAAGCGACTGGACGCTATCGGATGCACAGTCTTCGCCGGATGTCTGACGGAAAAGGGAGAGACAGAGCTGAGGAAAACCTGTTCCGAACGTCTTCGAACCGTTTCGCTCGACGTCACGCAAAAGGAAAGCGTGCGCAAGGCTTTCGAATATGTCAGCTCAAAACTGCCGAACGATAAAGGTAATAATAATAATAATAATAATAATAATAATAATAATAATAATATAATAATAATAATAATAATAATAATAATAATAATAATAATAATAATAATAATAATAATAATAATAATAATAATAATAGAAATGTGATTTAAAGTGGTTTAGGAGGTCAAGTAAGCCTGTGTGAAAACCACTGTAGTAAGGAGGGAAGTTGAGTCTAAAATGGTCCAGCCTGCAGAGACCTATCAGAAATATCAATCACTTTTCCGGTAGGCACCGATAGGCATCAGTCTTGATCAGAAAAAATGCTAAAAACTCATCGAATAGGCAATCGTTTAATTAAGGCAGCAAAAGCCAAAATGCAGCTTATCAATATTATAAGTATTCTGTGTTCATCTTTAGGGGCCTATCATTGTCTTCGGTTTTTCACTTAAAACTTTGAAACAATCTCTCAATCATCCTCGGTGAAAGAAAAAAAGTGACGTCTCAGTCATTCTATTCAATGGACCTACACTTGTCTTATTACTCGTCTATCAGTGGCGGTCCCAAGTGGTGGGCCCCGGGGGTGCCCCTATTGAACGTCTGGCCTTCCAGTGGCCCCTCTGTTGGGACCTATACTTACTACGACATACCTATCAACAAATGGTTGGCCCCCATGCTTATAAGTTGCCACCCCAACGCCCCTCCACTTGCCAAATCTCATAGCCGCCAATGCCTGATATTAATAACAGAAGTCTTCGAACCTTAGATTTGTATTTTCTGATATTTGAACCCAAACGTGACAATACAGTAGAACATTGTTATAACGACAGGTCTGTAACGTTTACTACGTTACATCCGAGGTACGTTATGTCCAATGCGATGGCGCATCACGCGGGACCGTACATTTCGGTGCGTTGTAATCGAGGGTGCGTTATAACGAAGTTCTACTGTAAATCGTTTTCATTGACTGTAGGTCTTTGGGGAATTTTAAACAACGCCGGCGCAATAAGGGCGCACGGTTCGCTCGACTGGTTCTCCGTTGACGATTACAGGACCGAATGCGAAGTGAATCTGTGGGGACTGATCGACGTCACGCTGACTTTTCTGCCGCTGGTCAAGAAAGCAAAGGGTCGAATCGTCAACACTTCGAGTATGTCCGGTCGACTGACATTCGAAACATTTCTTCCTTACAGTATCACAAAACACGGAGTCGAGGCGTTCACGGACGGAATACGGTAAGCCTTCGATTCGAACGATTACGGTAATTAATTGGTCCGAAAGACGCCGCAGGCGACGAAAAGGCGCAACATGAATGTCTCGCTGTTTCCATCTGTGCCTGGGTTTGTCAAATTTGAGATCATGTATTTCAGGTTCTAAGGAGAGAACTACAATCATATTCAAAACTATCAATTGGCCTAAACTAGCGATTTAACTATAATAATTAACACCAGTGGCGGTTCCAAGAACTCTTGGTGGGGGGGGGATGAAATGAATTTCTAGGAAGATCCCGCCAATTGTCAAAGGAATGATATGTAAACGGTTTAGAAGAAATCTGTAGATTTGCTTTATAAAATATAATGTTCAGAATTGACAATGTATTAAAGCCATTTTAGTCTGGTGTACAAAGTCATAATGCAATTATTTTTCGATGACATTTTCTATGGATATGTTCATGTCTTTGTGGCTATACATCAAGGCTAATCCGTTTAGACGGTCATCTTCAATTGAAGACGTATTTTTGGTGGGCCTTTGGGAGATGCATCCCCAGTCATCCCCCAACGTGGAACCGCCCCTGATCAACACATCATCCCACCTGAGCGGATGAATATACAGTAGAACTCCCTTATAACGTACTTAGCGGGTCTGTAAAATTTGGTACGTTTTATCCGAGGCACGTTATATGTATGAACTTATATCCGACGCCATCCAATACGTTAGCGCCTCATACACACACGGACCGTATATTGCGGTACGTTATAGCTGAGCATAGGGCCCGCATCAAAACAGAGTGAGTTATTATTTTTAAATTTTTTTTTCAATCAATCAAATTTATTTTTTCTCAACATTTCAAGAGTAGACAGCTTAACTATAGTATAAACCATGAATAACTGTATATTTGAACAGAAATATGTTGAATAATTTTTAACATCAAATCTGTGCAAATAACAAAAAAGTAATAATCTAGTAATAATAATTAATTAATGGGAATATAAGGTAGATCTAGGTCTTATAGGAAAAATATAATAATAATATATATGTTTATATAGTCAATACTATAATTCACAGATATAACGAAGTTCTACTGTATTCTCTTGCATTTTTCGTCTTGTTATTGTTTTCTGTAGGAGATCGATGTTCGTTTTCGGTTGTAAAGCCAGTTTAATTGAGCCCGGGGCCTTCAAAACAGCTATTCTTCGTCAGATTGGGCCACGTGCAGTTGATTCGTGGAGTAAGGCTCCTCAGGAAATCAAGACTGAGTACGGAGAGGAGTTTTACAGACACAGTAAGCAGCCACGCGTGGGTCTCTATTCGTTTTCCTCCAAGTAGTCACAACTAGCCTCTGTTGGGTTGACTTTTCCAGGCCGCGGCTAAAGTTTTGATGCCCCCATTTTCAGGTGAAGCTGTGACTTCCAGTTTGTCTTTGTGATGACCTTCGACTTGACCTTAGAAACATCTGGCCTTGAACACGTGGCCTTTAACATTCTCTTAAGCTTAACCAATCCTTTTTTTGAATTCTTGATATTAAATGCCTCTCATCTTTGCCTTTTTTATAGAGTCACACGGCTGGCAGCCTTCTTTCATTTGGGGTTTGACGTGTTGTGACTATATCTTGAATATTTTAGCTTTGTATTTTAGATGGAATTTTAAGAATTTATTTTATCACTGTTGTTCTGTGAAGAAATTCTTGTTTGTTCTTCTTCATTGCCGGAACTCACCTGTTTCACCTGACTGATCCACCGTTTACCTGATATCCTGGTCTACACCTGGATATTGCGTGATTTTAATTTTTCTTTTGTGCACCGTCGCGAATTGGCGCTATAGAAGCTCAAGATTCGATGAAATTAGAGCGCTCTGTCGATCTATTTCAGTCGCAGAGACGGAAGTGAGGGCCTATGAACGGTCCGTCGCGACGGACCTTGGCCCAGTCGTCGATGCCTACGAACACGCCCTACTCGGCGTCTACCCTAGGGCTCGCTACGTGGTCGGCTTCGACGCCAAATACATCTTCAACCCAATAGCGTTGGCGCCCGAGTGGCTCGGAGACTGGATACTGAGACGCGTCAACGGTGCTCCTCTCCCATATGCCGTCAAGATGAAGAAAAT
Source organism: Metaphire vulgaris (assembly GCA_018105865.1). NCBI lineage: Eukaryota > Metazoa > Annelida > Clitellata > Crassiclitellata > Megascolecidae > Metaphire > Metaphire vulgaris. Next base: position 14,763,085 of record CM030851.1, read on the forward strand.
ATAGTCGTCGCCTCATCCATCTCACGTCTGTTGCCCGCGCTAATATATACAGTAATGTGGCTAATTTGAACATCTTCAATTGCTGGCATACAATATTACTACTGCTACTACTGCTGCTGCTGCTACTAACTTGCCCGCCTGTGGGCCTAAGCCGTTGTCATCTACATTGACACCAGGGATATTTTTGCACTCCCCTAGCACCCCCCCCCCCCAATACCCCCCACCTTCAATTTCAGACCGACACCCCCAACACCCCGAATCTCAGCTATGAGATGACCTTTTTGCTTGTCAGAGTTTTTAGGCAGGGGACCCCAGAATTACCGACACCGCCCCCCCAAATTGATAATCCTAGAAAAATAGCCCTGATTGGCGCTTAGGAATCCGTGTTTGGAAGAGTCAGCCATCAGTGGCGAAGCCAGGGTTTCTCACATCTACGCACGTTCACTTAGTCTTCGATCATGCTGCTAACCCGCCTCCGCCCTCGAAATTTCTCAACGATTTTGCACAAATCTCACGACCAGTCCCAGACAAAATAGGGGGCGACCCCCCCCCACGTATCCCTCCCCTTGGTTACCCTTGGTTACGCCAATGATTTCAATATGCACTGCTTCGGTTGTTTAGGTGTTGTGTGTTGCATATATATATATATATATATATATATATATATATATATATATATATATAGCATGTAGAGTAGCGTGCGTAGAAATATACAACTGATATACAGATGTCTATTCAGTGATAATAGAATTTTATTGGAAAAACTCAGATTTCTAAAAGTCCTTCTTCGATTTGCGAATCAGTTCAGTAGCGGTTTCCGTATCCACCGTTGTGTCCTCCGTATCCATGGCCGCCGTAGCCATGGTGACCGTATCCGTAGGGAATTCCGGCGCCGTAGTCGACGAGGTTGACGTCACAGAAGTCGCGGTAGTAGTAGTGGTTGCCATGGCGATAGTGGTCGTAGGCGGAGTTACGTGAACCAGGTGCGCACGGCTGTTCGTAGGCGTTACCGTTGGAACAGATGACGACGGTAGTAGAAACGTCGTTACCGCATTGATGGTCACGTAGACAGACAGTAGCATTTTTAGAGAAAACCGTCGTTCTTTGTCTCAGTTTTACCTGACAGGTAGACAGAAGCATTTTTATTCTGAGAAATTTTTCCAAATTTAGTTTTCTTTGTCTCTAGCATTAAATATAGGGTCCCAACTGGGGGCCACTGGGGCCAGGGCTATTCAGGTGGCGCAAAAAACTGGACTAGTCACATTTAGGTTTGCATTTAATATGGTGCGGGTTTTTGCGCCACCCTGTATAATATAATCTTGAACTTCTGTAGCGCCACTTCAAATGCACAGAAGCGTCGGCCGATGGGACACCGAAGTAGTGTAGGCCTATAAATATCTTATTGATATTCTTTAAGCTCTAGTAATAGTGAACTTCAAAAGCCGAAGTTGATTTCCTACCTCCGTAGTGTCCGTGGAAGGCGTACCTCCCGCTTGCGTACCCGTCTGGTACGCCGCCCAGGGCGGCGACGACACACAGAGCCAGTACCAAGAGACAATTCATGATCAGGAAAGCCGATGAGAGAACGAATCGAATCATGAGTCTTTTGCCACCGATCCGGACCTTTATATAGCGCCATCGTTTGGCATTCTCTGCCCTCCAGTTTGGCACATTTTCGAGCATCTTCTTCGGCCCCCACCCCCACCTCCACCCCATTCGGCCGCACATGTTGTGAAAACAGGTGTCGTCTGCGGCGATTGCCGACTTCCGGTCGTAACGCGACGCCGTTGTCGTCGGTAGGTGGCGCTGTGAATAACGACGCAAACGACGGTTTCCGTGTAACGATCGCCCTTTGCCAATTTACGACTGGTCTGTGTGTGTGTGTGTGTGTGTGTGTGTGTGTGTAGGGGGTTGGAGCTGGTACGTGCTTTGGCTGGGTCGCTAGGAAGATGGCACACAATGCGGCCAGACAGACAGACAGACAGCCAGACAGACAGCCAGACAGACAGACAGTTTGCAGTTGGGTTTCATCTGAGTATTTGCCTCTACTGACGGCGGTCTAGACATAATATGCAAAGAGCTATTTCAAAACAACTGGTCTTCGTAAATGTATTTCATTCTACTTGAGTTTTGTATAATTCAGTTGAACGCATGCGATTTGGTAGGTAAGTAAAAATTTCACCGAACACATTCAACTCTAAACCAGAAGAGAGACAGAAAATGCCAGCACATTGTTTCATTCTTTGAGCTGAGCACGTAGAGACTGGAATTTCTGAAGAAGTTATTCATCTGTCAGTAGAATTTCAATTTTCCCTGGTTAGTTTAAAACTGAGAGAATCTATCAGCTATTTCCTAACTTTTGGGATTGACAATGGGGAGGGGGAGGTACGATTGAAATCTGGAGCGATCATCGACTGATGTCCAAAGTGGCGCTATAGAAGTTCACTATTAACTAATAACTAATAGGTCTATTAATTTCCAATAAGTGTGATGTTTGATTTCAGAAGAACCAAGGAATGGCATGCTGTGAATTTTAAAAAGATGCTTTTCAATAGCGTAAACTTCTATTTGACCTCTGGGCTCGAGCTCCCACGCCCCACCCCACTTCTTGCGAGGCTAAGCTATGGAAGGGGAGAGGCATAGGGGTTGGGGCGGGCTCCCCCACTTTTTATCCATCATTATCATCATTATTATCCAGTACACGTTTAACATAGCCTAATGATAATATACTTGCTGACATTCAACAAACGTAACATGGCAGAAGTACTTGTGGTACTAACGCAGCTAACTACGCGACAGATTATAGTAATAACAAAGCGAATGGTGTTCAAACGACGAATTACAAACAACCACAGTAGGCCCATAATATATACTATACAATAGTATACATGCAGCAGAAACGTTCTCAATAGTCTTCGCCATATTAAACTGGCCTATAGAAATCACGTGAGCAGAATCTTAATTGAGGTGGCAAGCACCACGGGCGCCCACAGAAATTTTTCCAGAAGGGGTAAAACACAATGCATGGTCACGGTTACGCCAAATAAATTTGTCCAGGAGGGGTAAAACAGGGGTACATTTTAACACGATGGTCGCGGTTAATATTTTAGCAAGATTTTCTGATTTCACTGTGAAATATTGGTATCTACATTTTCCAGGTGGGTGGAGGGAGAAACGCAAGTGCCCCTCTTGCCATAATGTGCGGGCGTCCATGGCAAGCACCCATCGGCTGGATTTTTAAAAGATCCACAATCATCCAGCAGAACAGAGGACAATGTTCCAGTTTTCGAATATAGGTAGCGGGGGGGGGGCGCTGCTCTCCCATCCTCAGATTTTCTGACTCTGCTGGGGTGGGGGGTTGGATTGTTAGAAACCAAAATATTCGACCCCAACCAGCGTGAAACAGACCATTGCATGCAAAGAGCCATTAGCATATGCGTGTATCTTTTCTATTATGTACAACTTAAAGCTAACTCTTTACTCTGCTTTCCGTCAGTTAATTAATTATATTCGACAGAAACTTTCGAAGAAGAAAGAATGTTCGTAAATTTTGTTTCGTTCTCGTTGAACGATTACCGGGGACGTAGCGACGGGGGGTATATCGGTATATATACCCCCCAATCAGTCTATCTTACAGTTTTATGTGATTTACATGTGGTTGTATGTGGTTTATATGGTTTATGCGGTTTATAGTTAAGATTTATACCCACGAAAACTATTTATACCCTCCCAAGTCAAATTCCTGGCTACGCCCCTGACGATTACCACTTGTCTTGCGACGTACCGGTACTTGTGTCTTCCCCACCCCACCCCTTACTTACTTACTTCACCCCCTCACCAAACACAAAAGTCAAACTGAGCCGACTGTTGCATCGCAGCGATCAGCATTGAGTGCGTATACATAATTATAAATAGACCTATATTTCGTCTTCCCGTTTATGAGGATTCGTTTGATAATTTTACGAAATACGTCTCTTACTTAAACATCTCTTTCACTTTAACGGTGAACATCGCAGGTCGAACGTCAGACGGAAACAAACCAGGAACTGGAATCAAGGTCGACTCCAGAAGACCTTCATACAGGTCATCACCACTCCAGGTGTTCCAGCCATCCGTCACCTTCTGGAGTGAAATCTGGGCCGTCACGTGACTAGACAGCCTCGTATTGCCATCAGTCGCCTTCTACCTTCTAATTCCAACCAAACGCTGCATTCGATGGCGTGTTTTAGGCTTTATCAACAATCAATTTATCAGATTCCATTGCGCCATCATTTACGAAGTGTTGACACTGATATTGGCAATGCGTTCCAGAACACAAGCCACACACTGAGAAAAAAACACGTACTTATATACTTATATATATATATATATATATATATATATATATATATATATATATATATATATATATATGCTTGACTTATGGACTTTGAGAGCAAAAGAAGTCCGAGGTAGTTAGGTACAAGTTAAAAACTTTCAGACGTGTTGATACGGACGCGCCTGTAGATAAACTAGAAGCTTCGGCCTCTTAGTTGAAAAAGCGTAGATCATACGCCTTTAAATTACTGCAGAAACTGGTAGACATCATCATCATCATCATCATCATCATCATCATCATCATCATCACCGGACGATAAGTTGATGAAGTTCAGTCACTGGGGGCGTTGACCTTCGACCTGTGATCGAAGCTTCTCATCTCCAGGAACTCGTGTCCGGAGTTTGCGTGCGATACTTGGGTGTACTGGCTGACCCCGGATCGCAGCTGCGACGGGAGGGGGCGCCTGCCCCCGCCGCCGCCCCCGCCGCCGCCGCCGCCGCCCCCGCCGCCGCAGCAGAGCAGCCGTTTGAACGCCCAGCGGAACTTGGCGGACATGGCGTTGTAGAGGATGGGGTTGACGGCGCTGTTGATGTAGACCATCAGGCGACAGAACAGCATCAGCCACAGGTCCTCGTAGCGCCACCTGGCGAATGAGTTGTAGACGACGTAGGCGCGGTAGGGCAGCCACAGGACGGCGAAGAGACAGACGACCACGGCCAACATCTTCGTCACCTGACATCGAGGACGCCGACAAAAAGACACAGCATATGACAGGAGCGAGGACCTTGGGCGTACATTTGGACGAAAAATTTCGGGAACCCAACCCTTATACCAGAGGCTCCCAAACATAGGCGTAGCAACAGGAGGAGGCCGGGGGGATATACCAACCCCCCCCCCCAAATCAAATTCATGGCTTGGTAGCCCCTGTTCTCAACCACGGCCCGTGGCAACGTTTATATAATGTAATACTTATTTCAAAGATCTATTGACGCTCAAATACATAAATAACTATATTAAACTCTAAATCCGCCTATGGCCTAGAGGTCTGAAAGAAGTTGTCACGTAAGCCGAGGTAAAACTGATTGCTCGTAAAGTTTGGATCAGGGAATAGTCAGAACCCCCCTCCCCTCTCTCCGCCACTGACCTATAAAAATCAACTGGCTTGTCTGTGAAGAGACACAGCAGCAGTAAACGGTCGGTGAGTAAACACTTTCAAGAAAAGGAAACGAATTCCATCCATAACTGGACTAAAGACCTGAGGCAATATGAGGGTAAAGAGTTTCTCTCATCAGACGTCTACTGCCATAATAACACAGGGTCAGCTGGGCATCTAGTCTCTCTATCTCTCTCTCTCTCTCTCTCTCTCTCTCTCTCTCTCTCTCTCTCTCTCTCTCTCTCTCGTCTAGTACTGTTTACAAAAAGTTGCCGGCGACGGTCGGTAAATCGTGGCATCGTATA
>CM030851.1:14771360-14781360 GCA_018105865.1 Metaphire vulgaris
AGGGGCCTACAAGAAGTAAGTAAGTAAGTAAGCTTACAGCTGACGACTGTTCAGGGAGTATAGCTGTTTGAGGGTTTTTGAGTTAGAGGATAATAATTTAATAATTATAATTATGGACTTCTATAGCACCAGTTCTAATACCCAAGGGTATCAATCGATGGTATTTCAAAATCCATCCGCAAGAGATCCAGGTCATTCCAGAGATCAGTCAGAGGGAGAGAGTAAGATGGACTATGGAGGAAAAGATCTATTGGCGCATGGTCGGGGTTACATAGGAAGCAGACCCCAACAGTCCCTGGCAACCTCTCTCGATCCCGGCAGAGAGGTCAGTCGCAACATCCTCCTCCTCCTCCTCCTCCTCCTCTTTCTTCTCCCCAGGGGCTTTGTTGAAGTTTGTTCTCTTTCGTCGCTTTGGGGGTGTCCTCGGTGGACTGGTTCCCGGTTTCTCTGTGGACCGGAAATCGTAAACCGCGCGCGTGTTGTCGCTGCTTTTCCTTCGTACCACGGTAATTGTAGGAAACCTTTGGCCGACATCTTAGATTACAAGGGTTACATCTGTCCAAACAAGACCCCGCTGTCTCTCTCTCTCTCTCTCTCTCTCTCTCTCTCTCTCTCTCTCTCTCTCATCTTCGAGTTTCCGATCCTCCTCCTGCTCTTCTTCTTCCTCTTCATCCTCCTCCTCCTCCCATTCTCATCCGACCTCAAGATGTGGGCCAACCGAGGTTGCGCACTTGGTTAGCCACGTTAAGTCAACAGCAGAAGCGACGATTGAGAGCCTGACTTTTAAAACACGCGGTCACGTAATCAACACTTCCGAACCATCAAGCAAACGCCTCCTGCTCCTCCTCCTTCTCCTCTTCCTCTTCCTCCTCCTTCTTCTCATCCTCTCTAACGCTCTATTTCTCTCTCTCTCCGCCTATGTGCCTGTGTCTCTGCGTCTCCGTCCGTTTGTCTGCTTTCGTTTGTCTCAAGTAATTGGTGAAATTTTAAACTCGACTATGAACAGGTCCATTGGTTGTATTCTGGCCCGAAAGTGTGACGTCACGGCAAATATTGGTCCGACCGACCCTAGTGTTTGGAAGGAACTAAGAACATTTCTTGGAAAGAACGGAGGGTTGGATGGGGGTGCAAATATTTCTGCGGTTGCTGTATTTAGGCATATCAGAAAGAAGATTCCACAGTCTCGACAGCTTTGCAAGACGATGCCTCTGTTTATATATTGACATATATATAAATATAAATATATATATATATATATATACAGACATGTGGAAGGCTTCCTTCTGTCAAAAATAATTAGCGACCTTTATTATTATATATCGGGACTATAGTATATATACATTATACAGTCCAGATTAACTTTAACCCCTTAACCGCGTATTTAACTGTAACTCAATGTAAAATGGACGGATTTATCCGGGATCCCCAGTTAAGGGGTTAATAATACTTATTATGCCCCATGTGCATGTGCCGTGTTCTTCTTGGTTCTGGTTCGAAGTCTTTCGTTCGGTTCTATGACTTCTCTGACTGATTCATGGTTATCTGAGCGAAACTTAACACGCAATCACTTTGCGAAACCAACGATGATTTATGATTCTGGAAATAAAGGCATCAGACTCTAGGCCTATATATAGAAAAGGTCGCACGAAATGTTCGAATAATCTTAATAGGAGGACGAATGAGAAATTCCAGTCGTTCCTATAGTTTATTAGCGAGTTTGGCTTTCTGCTAATGTGTTTTCCGGTTAAATCGGATCACTTCTGCATTTAGACTATAAAGAAAAAGAAAATCGCGGATGGTGTAAAATATCAGAAATTGACTTGTATAGCTCTAACATGTCCGCATTACAAGATTACAGTTACTTTACGACGGAGTTTACCATGTTACAACGTTTCAAAGTAATTGCATATCTGTTATAAGAATAGACAGAGTTCCATTTTTAGAGCGTCACCATCCATAACCAAGGCGCGTCCGTGAAACAAATTATGTCATTCTTAATGAAGATGTGGTCTGATCAGCCCAGCGCTAACTGTTCCCGTGAGTCAGATTCTAGTGGGGGGAAATTTCGCGAATTAATTGGGGGAAAAACAGGAAAGAAAACGTCGGCAAAACAGGATGCCAACATCCCTGTTAGCAGAGAGTGTAGCTATAGGATTTTCAAGGTCACACCAAAAATTGTTTCCCTTCTGCCTCCTATACTCCCTATTCTTTCTTCCCGTTGTCATGGCCCTCAAATACCACACATCGCACAGTATTAGAAAAATATATGTGCAGTTTACAGGACCATAAAGAGCAGATTCATGGTGATTTCTGTTTAACCTCTTAACTGGGGATCCCGGATATATCCGTCCATTTTGCATTGAGTTACGGTTAAATACACGGTTAAGGGGTTAAAAAATGAAGATCGGGTTACCCCAAATACGCGTCATTTCTACATTCGACGAGTCTTAATTTGCAGACTGTGGTCGTAATCTCGCACGTAAAGCATCGAGTGTCAGAAACTCTCGTAACTTCAAATCTGCACCGTCGGCTGCAGAGGATTACGCGTAATTTTACTACGCTTTACAAGTTTCGCCGTCGAGATGCAATAATTACAGATAGCGTATTCGATCGTGGCTCTCGTGGTGACCATCGAAGGATGAGGCGCGGCTGAAGGCAAATATGCATTGGGTATGCGTGATATTGATGAAGTGCCCATTTCTTCTGATTCCATCTGACATTTCCATCTTTCGGTCAGAATCATTCTCTCTCTAAACGGCCTTCGAATATCATCAGCGAAACTTTTCGCAGCACAGCCAGTATGGTGTATATAATAAGTCGTGTACACAGTACACTGCACAGTACGGAAAAAGTATTTGACTTTGTCGGAAAAACACTGGTTTTAGTGTATTTAATGCTACGGACAAGAGTTGTGGTGAGCAGAGGCGTCACTAGAGTTGACGTCACAATGGTGTCACCCCCCCCCACACCACCCCAACAAAACAAAAAATACACCGTGGACCACCTTAATTGAGTCCGCCTGTATCAGCTCCGTATATTATATTTATACGTACAAATGGAATCACTACTTCGTTTAATATTTAAAATCTACAAACACCAAAACATTTGGTGTCGCCTCTCACCCTTGTGATGTTGTAATTGGTGTCGCCAGTTGCTGCCAGAACGCCCTAGGGACGCCACTGTTGGTAAATAAGTAAGCAAGCAAGTAAGCAAGTAAGTAAGTATTGTCTTATTATCGAACCTGAATGCGGGAGTTGATGTTGTTTCTGCGACCCGTCTGCCGCCCTCCGGAACAGCCGGACGCCGCCGCCGCCGCCGTTCCGTTGGCCTCCCTCAGCAGGACCTTCGTCGTCGCCGTTCCGAGTCTGGAGCTGATGATCAGAACCCGTGCGATTAGCCCGTACAGCAGACACGTCAGCGCCAACGGCACCACGTAGAATAACAGCAGGTCGAGCATGTAGTAGACGAGGTACTGGTCTCGCCTCAGCTTGTAGGTACAGTACTCGACGACGACGCCGTCGCGGTAGGTCATGAATTTGGTCGTGGCCAGTAGCAGCCAAGGGGCGCAGTACGCGGCGCCGAGTACCCACAGGGACCCGATGATCTTCTTCGCTCTGCTGATCGTACACATCGTCTGCGCCTTCATCGGGTGACAGATGGCGATGTACCTGGACGCATTGGGAAAGAGAGAGACACATAACTATTTCACGCTAATAATAATAAACTTTAGCCTACGTATACGATGAATGCATAAGTAATTCGCTAGATGGCGAATTAGCACATCACACCCCTTAAAACATGGATTGATTCGTATCCGTTGAAATCATCTGGGACCATCTGGGACCTTCAGGTGAAAAATATTCGCCGCTGCTTTTTGTCTTTCGAACGAAAATCTGTGCAATATTTGATTCACCGAAAGGGGAAAAGGAACTGTTCAGATATTTGCTAGGAAAAAATCTTGTGGGGTTGAGGGGTGTTTTGGGGCCATTTTTATGACCTCAGTCAAATGTCTTTGGGGCAAAGTAAACCAGAGAAAGTATTAACTTACATCACTTAGTATTTTGCGATTGCCATTAATTTCTAATTTCGTGTATTAGAGTATTAAAAAGTGTATAATCATATTGTTATTGCTATAGCTATTAATATTGATAGTATTAGTAGTAGTAGTAGTAGTAGTAGTAGTTGTTGTTGTTGTTGTTGTTGTTGTTGTTGTTGTTGTAAGTAGTAAGAGTAGTGGTAGTAGTCTTTTCGCGGCATATATCTCTGTTAAAACGTTTTGCAAATAGCAGTTGTTGAACCGTCTTTGGCCGTCGGGAAAAGAATACGTATCTACCTTTCAACTGTAAAAGCGGTGATGGAGAGAGACGACAGATTGACGCCAAGGTACTGGAAGAAGACCATAGCGGAGCATCCGACCGCTCCGAACAGCCACTGGTCGACGACCAGGAACAGCTCACCGATCGTCGGCAGAGACGCCGAGACGAGCAGGATGACGTCGGCCACGGCCAGCGAGACGAGGTAACAGTTGGTCGTCGTTCGCATGCTCTTCGTTCGCCAGACGACGGCGATGACCATCACGTTGCCGAACAGACCGACGGCGAAGATGGCGCCGACGAACAGGCAGCCGACGGCCTTGTAGGCGGGCGAGTAGTACGACGCCGACGCCGCGGTCTGGTTCATCGTCTCCTGGAAGAGGCGGATCACGTGACTTGCGTTGGCCGACGACAGCGCGTCGTCGACGTCGACGTCGGTAGATGATTCTTCGAACTGAGACGGAGAAGGAGGAGGAGGAGGAGGAGGAAGGGACGAGGTCGTCTGGATTCCACAGACAGCTTCCTCCATCGGTGAAGGAAGACAGTGGTTGCGATCGAGGTGGAGTTTTTAAACGGAAAGTTTCCGTCGCGATTATTATTATTAGAAAACTTGAAACAGAACAACAGAAAGTCGGACAGAATTCTAACGGACAGCGACTCGTTTTGTGGCGCCACAGTCGATCATGTCTCGACCTTTGCAGGGGTGGTGGGGTGGGGGGGGGCACACGTCACGAACTGCTACCCCAAAAAGCAGAAATCCGTCTAAATTCAAAGAACGCTGTAGTAAAATGGTCTGAATGAATAGACGTTAAATACACCTTGTTGATTCTTTGGTCCTCTTTCTGAAACGCTTAAAACGCGTCTCTTTATCAACAGAGGAAGTCATAGCATAGTTGCGCGCTATCCAGATTTTCTGTTGCATTGCCTAGTTTAGTTTGGTGGCCTAAATGCATACTAGGAAGATCGTTATTATTGGTCGACTAAATGGCCTACCGACAGGGTTATTTCTAGGATTGTCAATTGGGGGGGGGGTCGGTAAATTCTGGGGTCCCCTACGAAAAAGTCTGACAAGCAAAAAAAGGTCATCCCATAGCTGAAATTGGGGTGGGGTGTTGGGGGTGTCAGTCTCAAATTGGGGGAGGGGGCTTTGGAGGGTGGGTGTAAAAATATCCCTGCCTACCGGTGCCAATCAAATGTCAATTAAACAGATATTTAATTAGCTATACGCAAATAAGTAAGTAGATGTTGCCGGATAAAGGCAGATTTCTAATAAGCTGTCTGCAAAAGTTTCCGCTGGAGACAATCTTAGAACGCAACCAGAGACAAGATGCAAATGGCCAATTCTGTTCGCTCCACTCTCGACGACTTGTGAACGCAAATTTCATTTTAAAACGTTGACAGAGCACAGAGGCAGGGAATCAGTCTGCCTGTCCTGTACAAGGGAACCAGAGTCTGTCTGTCCTGTACAAGGGAACCAGCGTCTATCATCAGCGCTTTCAGCCGCCAAAGTGCTTGGCAGTGTGATTGTCTTGGTCTGAAAACAAGCAGACCTTATCGTTTGAGATAAGCTGCTTTGAAATTGACCGATATTAATTCTGACATTCGAAATTCTTTGATCAGATCTATTTTCAGTGGCTGAGTAATATCAACACAGGATCTTACTAGGACACTTAAAGCCATTTATTATGATTATGATTGTGATTATTGTTATTGTTATTGTTCATGACAATTTATACAGCGCCGTAACATAGCAAGGGCCAAAGTCAAGGGCGCATTACAAGGAGCGTAATTATTACTATGATGATGACTATGCTGATGATGATGATGACTATGATGATTATGATGATTATGATGATTATGATGATGATGATGATGATTATTATTATTATTATTATTATTATTATTATTATTATTATTATTATTATTATTATGTAATGTACTAGCCATTTCTATCTAAATTTAAAACTAGTTCATCCAAGACAACTTCATTTAAAACGGTTCATAATGCACAGGATTTCGTTATTCCAAAATTTTGAAACTTATTTCGTCCTGTTAGAGATGGATTTCAAGCACTACATTGAGCCACTGTCTTTAGCATTCTTCACTACATCGATATCATCGCTATTGTAAACATAGGCCAACGCCTTACGTATTTAGAGCCCTCCAGCATGACAACCGCCGTTGTTCCATAATGCTAATAATGCACAGTATATATGAGCAATCTACGTACATTTGAAATTTATTTCGTCCTGTTATATATAGAATTCAATCACAATATTCAGCCACTATCTTTAGCATCCATTACTACATTGATATCAATCGCTATTGCAAACATGGGCTATCACCTTCTGCATTTAAAACGGCTCACCCATGACAACCCCCGTTGTTCCATAATGCTAATAATGCGGAGTATTTGAGCAAATACAACCGCATTTTTGAAACTTATTTCGTCCTGTTATAGATCAAATTCAATCACAATATTCAGCCACTAACTTTAGCATCCATTATACATTGATACCAATCGCTATTGCAAATATGGGCCATCACCTTCTGCATTTAAGCATTGGTCAAACTGTACAATAGTGAAATAACGAAAGTCATAATCTTATAAGATTGCAAATTCTTAAGATGCAAAAAATAGTCTTGTTAAGTTTTTCAGTAAAAGAAGGGAACTCACCTTAAACAAGAACAGTCCTTGTTGCCGTCAAACGGTCGAATGAAGCGCTGATGTGCTGCGTAGACCTACTCTCAGCACCGTTCAATGCCTCCTTTAGACACAGCACTCGAAGTGCAGTAGGCCTATAGATAGTCTAAACAAGTAACGAAGAACGCTATAGGCTTAGTGTTGCAGTTGAGGTGATTGCAAGGGGGGGATTTTTCAATGAATATCGTACGACACGTATCTTTGATTAGCAGAACATGCTGCTTGCGTCATTCATCTTTTATCTTCTCCTCTGGATGGCAGGGCTATAGGAATGTAACAGACCGAAAACCCGGGCATTTTAAGGCGTTAAAATCCGTATTTGTGGACAAATTTCATATTTTTATCCGGACGAGCCATTACGAGAAGAAACCATTACTTATTGATATTAATTAATTAATACATGGTTGTTAATGCGCACTAAGTCATTGATGGACAGAGCCGTAGCTAGGGAGGGGCAGGGGAGGAAGCTGCCCCGGGTGCCGTCTTGGGAAGGGGGAAGCGCCAGAAACCATGGCTGCAGCAAGTTGCCATTATGCCAAGCAAAAAAGCCATCACCCGCTTTCTGAGGTAATTTATCCAATGCCCTACCCCTTACCCCCTACCTAACTATGGACGGCTATGTTGATAAAGTGAAGATTCGTATCGCTACACTGTGTCTGGCATCAGATTCGAACCCGCTACCCCCTCCGGTTGCGTGGTAAGAACGCCCCCCTAAATTTAAAAACAATTTGAATTTCTCTGACGATTCATTTTCATTTCTGCTGTCGTTAGTAAGTAAGTAAGTAACGTTGGTCTAACCAAAGCGCCTAGGCCATTAGAAACCATTCTCTGCGGGTAAAGCTGGCGCTATAGAAGCAACACGTCTGTCCAGAAAGTGATTTATAATCGCGCTTCTGGTCGTCGTGGACAGAGCCTCATTTTCCATCCAATTTCGGCGACGTCGTCTTCAAAGGCCGTGACTTGGAACGAAAATGGCGCTTTCCTCGCGTGACGAATGACACGACGCCGCCGCCGCCAGTCTTTATAATGCACTCTGTGCAGAGAGAGAGAGAGAGAGAGAGAGAGAGAGAGAGAGAGAGAGAGAGAGAGAGAGAGAGAGAGAGAGCAGCCGGGTGCTATTATGCGGCACCTCGTTCCAGTGCGAGGCGCAGAGATGAAGAGATTGATCAAAATCACCGACGATTAGTCAACCGCATCAGGTCTCAGTCGGCGGTGAAGTGGGACTCTAGTCGGATTGTTTCCATCCCACCGGACTGATTTAAATCGTCTATCAAAAAGTCCCCAGAACAGCGATTGGAATTTTGTACTGTCACTGACTGACTGCCACAATCACTGCCAGCGGCTCCACACGGGTGTGGGGTGGGGGTGAAGGGGAGGGGCAGAGGGACCCTGCCCCTATTGAATGCCTGCCCCATTGCCCACCCCACCAAAGTTGGGACCCCTTTACTTAATGCTACATACCTAGCAACAAATAGTTGGTGCCCATGCTTAGCAGTTGACACCCCAACGGCCCCTCCCCCACTTGCAAAGTCCTGGAGCCTCCTGTATCGTAGCATTGTCTTGATTGTTTCAACAAAACTCTCGACTTGCGCTCAGGAAAGAATAAAACGCCGATAAGGATTGTTCCGTGAAGACTAATAACAACCAATAATGGTAATAGTAGTCGGATTTTGAGTGGTTTTGTATTGTTTGTTAGAAAATCTCCGTTTGTGCTAAAGCTGTTAAAATTCTACGAAAACCGCAATTACAGTTCGAGTATATACAGTACATTGCCAAAACAAGCATATGAAAAACATTTTTATACTCTAATCGTTTTATAAGAACAAAGAATATGACTCTGTATTGTTTGTTAGAAAATCACGTGGAAAACTAAATCCATTGACATATGCTAACAAGTAAACAATGCTTCCTTTATAGGAACAAAGATGGCCAGAATGTAATGCAGCGGAATAACTCTTCTTCTATGGATAACTTTTCCCCCCCAAAAAAAAAAATACATTGAGCCGCACTGTTTACGAGGTTATCCAGTAACTGGAGCCACTGTGTTGGATTTCCGTATCTGTATGATTGCATGCTTAGTTTTTGTGCTCATGTTTTTAAGTTCGCGTGTACCGTCGAATGTTCAAACTCACATTTTTAAGCTTTCCAGGATATTTATATCCATTCATTTTCATTCATTCATTCACATTCACATTTATTTATTGCAAGACCAACATCATAAAGAAAAATAAGTACAGTCTACATATTGATGCAAGAAATTTACCCAACTTACACTAGAAAATTAGAAAAGAACCTAAATTAAACTAATTTGCAAATTTTGAGTGACAAAATAATAAGTTTATAATTTAGCTAAAAAAAGGAAGACCCAGTAGAAGAAAGACGATTAACAGAAGATGGAACTTCTTGGAAACATTTTGTGTCTAGCCACTGCCGCTAAAGAGTTGGCAGAGAGCAAACGATGATTGATGAAACTGAAATTAAGCTCATTAATTTTAGTAAATTTAGCGAGTAAGTAATTATCCAATTGGCTCATCAGGGTTGTTCGTGAAATAAACGAGTGAGGGATAACCAAAGGGATAAGAAACCCGTAAAACAATCAAATCAGTCATTCAACTGCAGGTTGTTTTACACGAAGCAGTTCAATGTGGTCGTAAGATTCACACGATAAATCCGAACGAGACGAAGCAGACCCGTATAGAGATAACGGTAGAGACAGCGAGCGCAGTGCATGAGGCTCAACGCAGTAAATCGTCTAAATAATCGAATTAGTCTTCTGGCGCTGTTGTAAAAATTGCTAATTGGCGGGAAATTATTTCACAGCGAAGGAGCTTATTATTGGCAGAGAGCGGTTTGCGAATTTATTAAGGAAAACCATGCCTGTTCTCACAACAGCAGGACGATATATAGACAGACTGCTGCTGCTGCTGCTGCTGGGAAATTGAGAGCAAGGGCTAATCAGTAGCTAGCTGTGCTATATGGCAGC
>CM030851.1:14786360-14821360 GCA_018105865.1 Metaphire vulgaris
GAATCAACAAGCGTATCTGCCGTATGCTATCTAATCAACATCTCGATATTACCCCCCCCCTCTCACCCCCGCGGCGACGATGGCCACTCGGTGACGTCATTGCATCGACGAAAGGCGTCATCGTCGTCTGCGGAGTCGACACCGATAGAAGACGACGATTTACGACCAATCGTCGTACGTCGCGATGACGTCATTAGTCTCCATCGTCGTCTTCATTATTCTGTTGTATACAGCGAGATCTACTCATAGTAGATAGTATCTGCACGTGACAGCATCTGCCTGTGGGACGTATAGATGTCTATAATGTCTGTCACGTGGTATGATTGACGTAGACTGCGAGTGGTCCATCTAAAACCCGCCATGTCCTCGTTTATTTCCCAGTTGTTTTTACGACATACCGTATACGGCGCCCGCCTCAGAATCAAGCACTACCCGGACTTAATGCGCTATATAAATTACGCCTGGGTCAGCTCAGCATTAGAGCCCCCTTCTCTTCCCTTCTCCTGAGCATCTTTCCGACAAGCATCAATGCACCGACCAATATAAGCAGAATACGAAGCTAAACGCAGTAGGCCTAGTTGCACGATCAAAATATAATCTCAACAAATTTTTCCATTTTCAGTGGAGAGGGGAGTTAGTAGACGGCTGGAACCCAGAATTCTCGACCTCCACAGGGAAAACGACATCGACCGTGCAGTGGGGGTAGTTGTGGTACGTTGGGTGGGGTGTATTCCATCTTATGCCCCCTCCCTCCCTGAGAAAAACCCTGAACAGTTTTTCCATAAGACGCGGAATGATGAAATTGAAGCCATCGGAAAATTTCGTCCCGAAGAGTAAGAGTAAGAGTAAGTAAGTAAGTATGTATGTCTTCCATTTATCGTTCATCGTAATAGGATTCAATTCCCCGATCAACAACTCGACTCACGGATGACATAGCATCGAACAGGAGAAACTCCCGAGTACCCCCCCCCCCACCCACCGACCCCCGGCCGTCGCCGTCGTCGTCGTCGGCTGTCCCAAGGGGACGACCCCTGTCCGCCCCCTTCGTGGGATCGGTCGAAGACGATGTCACGTGGTCAGGTCAGCAATGGACAATCTCGAAATGCATCGAAAAAGAGAGCCTCGTTCTCGTTTAGACCCGACGATGACCGAATTCTAACGTCGCTTCGGTGACGCAGATGTGACGTCGTCTTATCTGTGACGTCATCGCATCGTCGTGGCCCGATTTCTGTGAAAACTAGGTTACGATATATATATATATATATATATATATATATATTGGCGCTATACAAATTATCGTTTCTAAGATGTTCTTCTTAGATTATAAAACTCAGCGCTTAACTTTGACTTGGTCTCATAAGTGATAGGCAGTGTTTAGACCGACGGGAAGAGCTGGAAGAGATGGAAGAGACGGAAGAGATGGAAGAGGAACATCTGGAATTTTGCTTTTTACGAGACTCAACCTATTGACGTCACCGTCAAAACAGTTTTCGTTTAAATCGGGAATTTTCCAAACAGTTTTCGTTTAAATCGGGAATTTTCCAAACAGTTTTCGTTTAAATCGGGAATTTTCCAAACAGTTTTCGTTTAAATCGGGAATTTTCCAAACAGTTTTCGTTTAAATCGGGAATTTTCCAAACAGTTTTCGTTTAAATCGGGAATTTTCCAGTTATTTATGTTTGCTCAGACGTCAGGGACCTTGGCTTACTCACCGATTTCGACATTCCGAGATGACAGCAGTCATCACATTATTAAACTAAAATGAAAAACAGCCTAGACGTCCCCTGACCATTTTCACGTTCACCGATAGTTTTGTCCTGTTTCGTAAAACAGCTCCGGTGAAAATGAGTTTCTTCAAACGATGCAGATATTTATCTAATTTCTGTCAATAATGAATCTCTATAATAGGGGCGTCAGAGATATTTTACACCCCTCTCATGTTCTGGCGACGGGCTTCGTCTCCCAGTGACTCGATCCAGGTTCTGTGACGTAAGACGTGCGCTCGTAGAACGCCGACGGAAGCTGCTGGAGCTCACAGCTGCACCGAAACTGCGCCATCTTCCGGAAGTTGAAGGCGTTGCAGTCGGGAGCGAGGACGCAGACCTGAAGGCACGCCACCACCCCCGGCGACACCCCCTGGCGTCAAGTTTTTCGGTGACGTTGACCGGAAGATATTCGTCGCGCGACCTCAGGTACATGGTACGTTGATTGGTGGCAGCGGGGCGTTCCAACACTGTATACCACCGGAAAACAATAGTCATAAAGATTCATTCTGGCGTCGTGAAGTTTTTCCAAGTCTTATGCTTTTTAGTCTAATTTAGCATTCGTATCGATTAGTGCAATGAGATGACAGCAAGAATGATCGTCGTTTTAGACTGTAACGGTATAACCAATGCATATATACGAGAACGAGGAACATCAACAACATGAAATTCTAAGCTCCCTTGTCGGAGGGGTATCGAGGGTATTTGACCTGCCTATAAGCAACCCTGCCTTCATTCCTGTATCCTGTCTATACCCTGCTGGTACCTTGTCTGGAATAATTGAGTAAAAAAAAAATCATACGAATTTTTCAAAACTCTCCGTGGCAACAGTTCCGCCGATCGTCGCATGGTGTAAAGTAAGTGAGTTACGTACGGCCCGTGTCCAACACAGTGTTCGCCCAAGGACCGCCACACATGTCGGTGGAGGGGGCACTGCACGGCTTCACACACCCTGAGCTGTTTCCATAGCGACCGTAGCTGCTGTGGCAAAAGCACTGACCACCGTCCTGGACTCCGGCGTATCTGAAACCCTATATATATATATATATATATATATATATATATATATATATATATATATATATAACCAGAATGACGACGGCAGACATTCTACTAATGCAGTCTGCTTTCGAAGAGACCGTGACTATCGTTAATGTAGACTCTAGACAGTGTAGAGAGGTTTCATGCTTTTAATGAACTCTCGTCCAATGCCGTCTTCAGAATTAAAGATCAAATGCTGAATGAGAATGAAAGTGCGCGCTATTGCAACGTACATTAGGCTATATAAAACGAATATTATAGGCAGACTCTGTATTATGACGAAATAGTCTCGCGTCTAAGGATACACGAGTCAATAATTTAAGTCTAAGGTCACAACTCTCAAAGTAAGAATGCAAGCAGTCTTATAACTGTAAATCGTGTAGCCATGAAAACGTTGATATCGTAAGAATTCTATGCAATTGTCTGCTAACAGGTTCTTTGATATGCGATGCCTGCATGGCTATTGTTTAGAATTCTTACAAGATACGGACTTCTATTGTGGCGTATTGTTGAGTGTGGTTGATTCAAACTGGGTTCAATCTAATTTCTTTTGTCGCTCGTTTTAAAGCTTGAAGCTTCGATTGACTGGAAAAACCATATGGAAAGTCAGACTCCGTCTAAGCAGAAATGACTTTTTACATTGTTTTCGTAATATTCTAATGCAGCTTTTAAGAAATATTCACGAAGTTTGAATATTCTTAAGAGCAATGGGTACTGTAGGAGTGTAGGCCTACGGCAAATGGACAAGAGGGAAAACATTTTTGTGAGAGGCAAATGACAATTAGGCCTTATAGGAGATCACGTCTTGCAGAACAAGCTAATGCAAATATAATCAATGTCCTGCATATTATATATTATGTTATATATAAGCATATATAAGTATATTATATATATATATATATTGTATAAGTATATACAGTATATATATACAGTATAAATATGCGTGTGTAAATAATGGATAATGAGTAAGATAGAACATAGCGTCTATGAAATTATCTGCTTCATGAAGTTCAATTCTGATGAAGAGATACAGATATTATATATATATATATATATATATATATATATATATATCTATATATATAATATTCATTGTGCATTGTCGTCAGTGTGAAGCCAAAAGCGTCTATGAGAATATCTTGCTATTAATTATTATTTAGAGCGTGGCAGAATACAGTATAGTATAGTTCCCGCCGGAGGAAAGTGGTCGGAGGAGCAGACGTACGGCGTTGGCGCAGTCGTCTGCGCAGTTCTGAAGAGTCATGTATCCCGGAGCAGAGATGAGATTGGGAAGATCTCGCACTGCGTCATCGGAAAAACAGCCGATCACTTTGAATGGACAATAGACTATCACTGCAATATATAACATATATATATATATATATAGCAATATGTAACAGCGGATAAATCCCATTCATTTTCAGTGGCGTAGCCAGGATTCCAGAATAGGGGGCACTTCCACCACGTTTATCTGCCCAAATGCCTTGACGAGCATAAAAGGGTCGTTGTGTCAAACGCTTTAAAGTCTGCTGTCTGCGTAGCTCTAAGCACGCAGGCGCCTCTGCACAATCGTAGCTGAACAACTGCCCGTTGTGGCAATGGTAACAAATGGCCGACCGGTTGTCTCTGCAAATACTATAATCGGAATAAATTGCAAATAGTCGAAGTCTGAATAAGAGCAATATTAATATTAGATATTATTATTATTATTATTATTATTATTATTATTATTATTATTATTATTATTATTATTATTATTATTATTATTATTATTATTATTATTATTATTATTATTATTATTATTCATTGATAAAAGATGCTTGGATTGAATCAAATACATGATATTGTTAAGAATCATCAACACTCTTTTATTGAAAGAATGTGCAATAGTTAGTCAAGAATGATGTTTTTCTTATGTTATCTACATTTGCGAGTAAAGATTCTAATAACTCTTAATTTAATTAGAAATTTGGGAAATAGTGCGCTTCTTACAGTAATAGATTGTATACTATAGATTAACTAGGCCCTAAATCATACGCATATGCTGAATTGAGTTTAAGAAAAGCCACATACCGCTGCGTGTAGTTCTTGCGACTGTCATCCAAACAGCCAGCACTGTCATCGCTTCTAAAACCCTTTTCGATCCGCACTCAAACATTCTTTATCTCCAATTTCTTTCAACTCAATTCACAAACAGTGCGCCTTCTACGAATAACATTCAGAAAATGAACAACTGTCTCAAGAGTCGAACCCCGGCTGTCAAAGTTTCCCTTCAGAGATATCAGTTGATGATCGAAACGCGTTAAGTAATTAGTCGATGCGTCGCATTTCCAATGGCTTCACTTCCGAAGACTTAATCAGGATAGGAGGCTGATGCAGTCTCCAATTTCTAAACCCATTAGCTCCACCTACCGAGCAAATAGTAGAATAAGGCGCGCTCTAATGCTTTTATCGATACCTGCATGGTGGCATTGATTTCAGGGCACAAGCATCTCGTCCACTGTCTGCACTGAAAGCAGGCGAGAGAGAGAGAGAGAGAGAGAGAGAGAGAGAGAGAGAGAGAGAGAGAGAGAGAGAATTCCAAATCATCATTGTTCCTTAATTGCAGATGTGTGTGTGTGTGTGCAGATCCGTACAAAGGTAGAGTTTCGGGTTCCAGAGGTCCAGGCAGCTTCTCAGCTTCTCCCTCTTCAGTCAACTGTAGGCCTACCAACCGATGTGGCCTTCAGTCGTATAGTTACATATCAGAACCAGAGTCTTTTGGTCTCTTTCTTCTTCTTTTTCTGCTTTTTCTTAACTTTGTTTTTGAAGCGAACCTGTCAAAAATATAAATATAAAAATATAAAATTATATAAATTTTCTTAAAAGTGTGTTTACAAATGAAGTTATAAAATAAAAGAGCACAGATTCACGCCAAGCAATAGGCGTCAAATCTAAGCACGTTCTTTCCTATTCTGTAGTCTTGTACATGTCCGGTGATAGGAATTCCAACCTCATCCCGTGACTTGGGTCTCCGGCTAATAAAACCCTAGGACCCTAACCTCTCCATGTGTCTACGAATTTTTCTTGAAAACCAATTTATCTCTCAGTCTCTCCATTTCTCTCCGTGTCTCTGTCTGTCTTGTCTCTTTCTCTCGAATTGTGTTTCATCTTGCACTTCTTGTTCGTTACAGAATCTTGGTCTCCTGGTGAATGCCATTAGGAGCTCGGTCATGTCTTCATGTCTTCGTGTCTTCGTGTCTTTATGTCTTTGTGTTTTTATGTCTTCGTGTCTTTGTGTTTTTATGTCTCTATGTCTTCATGTCTTTGTGTCTTCGTGTCTTCGCCAGTGCAATCGACCACTGTGGAATGTAGTTATTGTCTTTCTGTGAACGTCAGTTTTTTTCGCTGACTCGTTCTGTAGACGTGTTTCGCTAACGAATTTTAGGCTACATCTCCATCGATTCGATGTCTTTGGTTCGTCCTCCAAGATTGACAGGAAACTCGCTGACAGAGAGAGAGAGAGAGAGAGAGAGAGAGAGAGAGAGAGAGAGAGAGAGAGAGAGAGAGAGAGAGACTGTCACAACAGCGGATAAGATTATGTGGAGGTCGGGCGGACCCAGATGGTAGAGAAAATGGTTCAGAGATTAGATCATAAAAACAACAAACCGAACAGAAAATTTCAATAAAGAACCATATCGCTCAAAGAAATGGATTATAGTCCAAGAATGTAAACGACTTCTCTGTAGAACTACAATCTCAGTTTATGCGACGAATTATTTGACTCGTCACGTGATCGGCTTTTATATCTGAAATTTTCGTCACGTGACTCTTCAGAAACAGCGCGTCGCAGTAAAAAAAAGTAACGCGTAACGCGTATTTTATTACAGCGGTCGTAAAATTGGACCTTAAACGCAACATTACAGGTCGATGATCGGCTGGGCGTACAGCGTATTGATGTGTTTTGAACAGAGGCAAAAAATTCGCATCTTAGAGACTAGGAACTGCTCAATAGTTTGGTTAGGAAACGAAATTTGACCGCATGAAAATAGACAAAGCAGTGGGATTTTTGACATCTTCGATTATAGGCTTCGTAGAAATTAGTGTTGTATTGTATGTCCATTGCTGCTAGAATATAGCCTACATTCGCAAGTGCAGGATGAGCAAGATTGCAGATTAAGAGAAAGAGAATTCTGATTTTGAAAGTATTTCACAATGTCGTCATTACAGATTATTACGGAAATTTTTATATAAATTCGGAGAATTTTGATTCGTGACGTATTAGGCTATCAGCAAATTAAGGCAAAAACAACTCAGTGCGATTTGAGTACTTTCTGTTGCCATGGCGACTGCGCGACAACGTCGGCGTTTGAGGCGTCACACGAGTTGTGAATAACTGTATACACACACAATTAGCGAAAGACAGATGTACGTACGGTCAGCAAGATATTAGCAAAGTTTGTACAGCAGCTGTGCCTCAGAGCTTAATTTTAAGATGCAGAATTTTCAACAACCTAAAAATATGGACCATTTGGTGGGGGAACTGAAACTGATCTGCCACGTTCAATGGGAGAAAACTATACAGTAGAACTTCGCTATAACTGACTCGGTTACATCGCATATAACTCAGTTATAACGTACCGCAATGTACGGTTCCGTGTGATGCGCTACCGTATCGGATATAACGTACCTCGGATATGACGCATTAAATTTTACAGACCCGCTAAGTGCGTTTTAGCGAAGTCATACTGTACAATCTGCTTGAGAGTGAGTAGTAGTTCTTAGCAAAAGATGGCGCCAAAATTATCATAATTTTGGGGAGAGAAGTTTCTGGAGTAGCAACGATGGGACGATAACTCTTGGCTGTTGAGGCAGACGCGCCATCTTGTGTCGCCATCATCACAGTCTAAGCAGCAGCAGCAGCAGCAGTTTCAGCGGTACAGGTATCTGACGGCGATCGCAAATCCCAGCGTAAGAAGCAGTACGGCGAAGATGATGGCAAGTACCGACAGTACTTTCCCGTTGCACAGTTCCTCCGTCTGCGTTTCGTCCGTCGAATCGCCCCCCCACCACGGCGCCGTCAGCGTCGACTGTCGGACCAGCTGACCGGGCGTCGGTCCTCGTCCATCGCCGGCGGCGTCCTGGGAATTCGACCGGGCGAAGAAGAGGGCTTCGCCGTCCTGCTGCCGACCCCGGTATCCGCCGATCGTCATGCTGCGCGACTTCAGTTGGTGGCCCCTACTGCTGCCGTCGTCCTGGCCCCCGCAGCCGCCGCCGCCGCCGCCGCCGGGGGACCGTCGCTGACCACCGAGGAAGCCCTTCGGCCGACCAGCCCCGAACCGAGACGTGGGCGGGCGGTCTGGGGCGTCGCGCAGTCGGCGTTCAGAGCCGAACTGGCCCGTCGCCGCTGCTGGTTGAGGTCGTGGCTGCGACGGATCAGACCGATCCTCATGGTCCTTCAGTACCGGTACCGAGTACCAGCAGCAGTACCCGCGACGTTTGGTCGAACTCCGGGTACGGCAACTCAGCGCTGTCTTTGATCAGGTACGCCTGACCGACGTCACCGCCGTTTGCTCATTAGAGATAAATACTTGACAATAATAAACAGGAAAAGGGAAAATACTTAAAATATTCGAAGAGGAATTCAATTCGAAAATCCTCGAAAAGCTTTTATCGCAAAACGTCCAAAGATTGGCAGACTCTGTGTTTATATTTAACAGGCGATGAGTGACAGACATTGGTTCCATTGGACAGATCCATCTTAACGGGATTTTAAGACTTTATCCAATGGCTGTCAATCCCATCTGAGTTTCATCTAGGCCTCCACAATGGCCGACCGACAGGTGGCTACAGACGACAGAAGGAAGTCATTCCTCGTGCGGCTGGTTAATCCTGTCAATCGTCCATTGTCTTTCGACAAGATTAATCTTCAGACCTACAAACAGAACCCATTTATTCTCTCTCTCTCTCTCTCTCTCTCTATCTCTATATATATATATATATATATATATATATATATTTTTGATATATAAATATCCTTTTGAAATACTAAAAAACTTTCTGAAAAAATGGTCGTGTGTTGATATTTATAAAATTCCGCATCCAATGTTTTTGCGGGGGACGGAGATAATTTGTGTGGTGGGTGGAGGGGTCGGGACTGTACTGTACTGCATTCATTTTGTAGTATGGGGCGCTTGATTAATATAAAATACCAGCGAAAATACAAAACGCACCTGGGGGAAGTCTTGAAATGTTAATGGAACCAGCAAACGAACGACCTCTTGGTAATTATAACACGGCGCTACAAAATATTTAGCTTCACTCAAATTGTGTCTAAGAGGATTTCGAACCCGGTTTTAGTTGTTCGGTGTTTTTTTATTGCATCCGTTTATGGCCTCGGATTTAAACTGCCAAAAGCAACATTCACACTCACAAGAGAACAATATTCACACGTACAAAATAGCACTATTCACACTACAAAAGGACAATATTCACACGTTAACGATCTTGTCTGAAATAGCTCTAGACTTGCAAAAACACAGCAACGGCCATTTTTCTGCCTCCTGCAAAGTCTTCCGAAGGGACAATGCCCCACCCCACCCCACCCTCACTTCCGACCCCCGTAAATTCTCGTCTTCTTCATAAGGACGGTCAAAAAGGGAGACAGTCGTTGAGGCGTCTTCGCGTCTTCTTCTTCGTTGTCTTGTTTTAAGACTCGACGCTCCGTCTCAGCAAACACTTCATGTTCGTTTTGGACGACAGTAATAACCACAGCATCCATCACACACCGCTCGCTTTTTCCTTCACAGAAAGAGACAGAGAGAGAGAGAGAGAGAGAGAGAGGGAGGGTGAGAGAGAGGGGGAGAGAGGAGAGAGAGAGACTTGTTGGCTACACACACGAGTAGTATGTCCATTGTAGACCGGTGATCCAGCCAGCCGTGTTGCAATCGTGGGCTCAAAAAAAAATCTAGACAGTCATAATCCCGAATAGATTGCCTTAGGATGGATAGACACCCTTGATAGCATGATTAGTGTTCCATACTTACTTTCTCTCTCTCTCTCTCTCTCTCTCTCTCTCTCTTGTATTATAGTATAGCCAGGTTTGAGTTAACATTTTAAGCCTTTAGCGTTAAGAGACTTTTCGAATAACCACATTCTCAAATGAGTTTCTTGTCAAAAAATCACTCCTCGACCGAATCCACCTGCTGTTGCTGCGGTACAGCTGCTGGCTTTTTCGAGACCGGAAGAAAGACGCTGTCGCCGCCGCTGATTTTGCAAAGTGTCAGGCACTTACTTCTTATCCAAGTGCTCGCGGTGTCAGTGCGCGACGCAACACGCGCGGCGCAGTGACTCCGGTAATTGGCGTCGAGAACACTTCGGGTCCTGACATCTCGGTGACATAATTGAGCCATCGGCGCCGGAGAGAGTGTGAGCGACCTATTTGCACACTCTTCTAAACCCAATAGGCTTCTGCATTTATACTGCCCAAGTGATGGGTTTAGTCCTACTCTGAAGGAATTTTTAAATAGAGGAGACATATTAAACGTAGAAATGGCACAGTGCCGCACTAGTAGGTGTGAACGATAGTTCTCTTGTACGTGTGAATATGGCTCTCTTGTACGTATGTTAAAAACCAGGTTTGTCCTGAAATTGCGCCTATAATCAGGCATTCTATATATGTAATGTTTAACTAATGCTAGATATTTTTGTATTTCAGACATGTTACATGTAGGTTCTTTTCTTTGACAGAAATTGACAGGTTGTGGAAAATACATAAATACACAGGCCTACGTAATAACACAGGAATTTCTAGAAAATATTAATAACGTCAGGCCTACTTAGAGTGGTTTAGGAGATATTAGCGTTTGTGAAAACCTATAACGCATAGAATGGATTAACAACTAAGCGATAGCATAGAAAGGAAGATACAGTATTTCATATTCTGCATTCTAAGCTATTTCACCAATTTTAATCATGGATGTAGACTATTATAGTGATGCTTTATGTTTCTGCTGTATTCTTGGATACTCAACATCATACAAGTAAATAAGCAAAATCTCGTGAATTTATATAGCGCTTTGGCCAATGCACTGATTCGGTGGCTGACATCAGAATTTTAGCATTCTTACCTCAGCATCCTGTCCATAACACCTCCCCACCTCCCCCGTAGCCATCGTCATCGTCATCACTGCCACTGCCTCCGTCTACATCACTGCACTCGTTCTTAGCTTCGAACGATGACGTCATAAAGTGGCGTGACGTCAGACGAGTCGAGTGGAAATCGTCGAAGAGATGAAACAAGTGCTCTGAATCGCCTCCGTTAAATTATATAGCGCCACAATATATTTATAAGCAAAATAAATGCAATTTTGTCAGTTGAAAATTCTCTTACTCACCTTCGTCGTGTCGCCATTTCAGCGGCGATTTCCTCGGTGTTTTCTCTCGTTCTGGTAAACAAGAATAATGTTTATTATTATTATTATTATTAATATTAATATTGCTATTTATTATTATTATTTTAAAGGCTGTTTTTCCACGCAGGTGAAATAGCCAGTTGGCCCAGACGAATGCTAATGACCGATTGCAGAGTGAGCGGCCCGTGTACTCCGGTCGGATGTCCAGAAGGAGGCAGCGACGGGGCCTGCCTCGTTCTGGTCAGACTCGTCGTCTTGCCCTCTGTCGCCCAGTAATGAAACTGCAGGTCGTAAAGAGGCGCGTCGTATAACGGAGTGCCTAGGAGGCAGAGGCAGAGGCAGTATCGACGCATACTGTCTGCCTCCGCCTCCGCCACCGTCTTCGCTTTCCCTTCTTCGGCAATGGGAAAGGGTCTGTCTAATCCCGTCGCCCTCAACCCCCACCCCCGATGATTCTACGTTCCTCAAGAGAAATTTGCTAGTTTTTTTGAGGAGGAAAAAAATCGGAATAGACTTTCGAGAGTTTCTCATTTCTGAAACGAAGCAAGTGTAACATTTCCCGTTTCTCATTTTCTCGTTCTTCTATTTCGCAATTTTAAAAAATCTATCTCGATTCCCGTACACCCCCTCTCCTCATCTGCTGACGACGACGCAAAATAGATTAAACAACAACTTCTTCAATGTTACGATCATCAACATCGTCATCATCATCATCATCATCATCATCATCATCATCATCATCATCATCATCATCATCATCATCATCATCATCATCATCATGACTTTCCATTGGGTCTATTGGGTCTAGTATCGCCGTCGCTATGTTTTTCCATCGCCATCTGTATTTCTTTGCTGTGTGAATGAAACACACCTGGCAGCAAATCAAGTTTCTCCGCTTTTTATTGCTCTCCAATCTACGTACGCTCCACAGGTTAAACCAAATTCTCCAATGCAAACTCCACAGAATTCAAGATTAAGTATTAATTAAATAGACATTTCCTATGTATCCAATCCATGTCATGTTGTAGGCCTACCCGCCTTTTGTTGACGCGCAATATTTCCAAGACGTGCAATGTGATTGGCCATCTGGCGAATGATATCGACTCTAAACTGGTACAAACTGTCGGGCCATCTAGCGAATTGTCAGTTAGTTTGGCGTAGGTGTCAAATGGTGTGATATGTAGTGTATCTATATAGCGCCACTTTCATAGTGCACAGTCGCCTCAACCGTGCGTAGTGTATCTGATACAAGTAACAATGCTATGAAAATTTGGCATTTTATTCTTAAAATCGACAGCGATTTGTCCAAGTTAATATTCAGTGGGGCGTTTTGACTTTAAATTCCTGGTAAAAGATGATTAAAATTGAGGGGCATAATAAATTCTCCATCCTAAAAAAACTACAATGAAAACCCGTTAGCACGAACCTTAGGGAATGGCGTTCTTGATAGCCCAATCTCAAGATACTCGACGAGTTCAAGCATCATAGTCTGTGTTGACTGAGGCTCGTGCTAACGGGATTTCATTGTACTTTCACATGCAGCATGAACATAGACCTATTCTCGCCTGGTCCTAAATAACCGTCACCGTAAAAGTTCGCATTTTATTGTCTCCTAAATTGCGTCATAATATTTAGACTCTGGATTTCTTGACATTGATGACGTCATCAATCCACTGCGAGGCCTTTCCCTAAGACTCAGTCTGTACATTATTATGCGCTATTCCGCGGCATGCGTGTACGGAAACACAGAACTGCGTGTTCGGATTCTATTCGATTTATTTATATACAGTAGGACTTCGTTATAAAGCACCTAGCGGGACTGAAAAATCTAGCAAGTTATATCCGCCGAGGTACGTTTCATCAAACTACTATCCAAAACCGTAGCGCATCACACATTGCGACACGTTGTAACCGATTATGTGCTATGTGCTATAACCGAGTCCGTTATAACGAAGTTCTATTGTATATTGTATATTGTATATATTTATATATAGAGAGAGAGAGAGAGAGAGAGAGTCGTTTGCAAAAAATAAATTCTCTGTTGCTCGTGCATTTTCTTCTAGTTGACTAATTGCTTCGTTTCAAGGTAACCGTGACTGTTTCGATATTTCATGGAAACTTAGCTAGCGACTCCCGTTTAAATAGCACTCTACACATACAAAGGAGGAAAGATAGGAAGAGGAAGGCCCGGGAGAAAGTGGCTGGATAACATAAAAGAAGACTTTGTAAGATTCCAGTTATCAGTAATCGATGGAAATAGATTAACAAATGGAAACAGATAAATGGAGAAGCTTTGTGTCTATCTATTGCCTTAACCCCTTAACCGTGTATTTAACTGTAACTCAATGTAAAATGGACGGATATATTCGGGATCCCCAGTTAAGGGGTTAATGAACTGGCAGAAAGCAACGATGCTCATCAAATGCTGTTTTCTGTCACCTGCATTTCTCACACGTATGTTCAAACATGAACGTTGGTTTCTGTATATTATTAGTTGTCATTTCAAAATGCGTGACTGCTAATTGATTTGTCCTCGCAGTCAAACAGATCACGTATTGCACTCATTGCTGACGTCATCGCCGAGCATGAACGACGCACGAGGAGGATAAACAAGCGAGTGCGCCGATCGGGGGCAACCAATCTACAGAGCATGGATGACGCTCGCTTGGGGCCTAATGCTACTCGCGTTATGTCCACTGGGGCCGAACAACAAGCGACACGGAGTCCGGTGATACTCGGAGTGAGGGAAAACTGCATCGAGTGCAGGAAGGATTCTTTTTTTCTTTGAGATGAAATATAGATGTGCAATATAGGATCTCTATGGAAGAACCTAGACTATCACTTAATACGGGAAATCGTTAAGAGAAGAATAGGAACAAGAGATCTCTGTGCTTTTAGAAAACTGTGTTTTGTCGACGGATTAAAGATAAACATAGAGAGGTAAATCTGTTTTCGTTGTCTAGAATTACCCTGTTAAAAGTGCAGTGAAAAATAACTGATAAAATGTCTTACACTCTTTGAATCGTCAACTGGAATTCGTGATCATGGATTTGGACGTCAAGCAGAAATCCCTGTCAGAAGAGTGATGCATCGAATCCGGGAGTGTTGGATCGGTCGTCATGGAAACATATTCTAAATGCTTAATGCCGGAGACAGGCAGACAGACAGACAGAGACAAAGAGAGAGCGAGCGAGCGAGCGAGCGAGAAAATCGCCAAAATGAGAAAGACTTTCCCACATCGACTGTTGGGGTGGAGGTGGGAATGGGGTGAGGTGGGGGGGGGTGGGGCGGGAGTGGAAGTAGGGTTGAAACGAAATTCCCCGAACACATCTGCTTTGAAGCTGCAAATATTAATACAGAAATACTTTATGCAGTCGCCGGCCATCTGTTACTCAATGCCAAATCAATGCCCGACTGTTTAATTTATGTAGCGCCTGGACGCTGATGACCTAAAGCGCTGAAGATGTCTGATTGGCCTCCTCCTCAGGATTTCGTTTATAATTAACGAATGGCCGGTCGGCGATGCAAAAGTCTGCGCCTTCTTCTCAAACAACAAAAACCAATCTCTCAGCGTCCATTTTAATTCCAACAATATTTTCGCGCTTCGACGCCTGGTCATAACTGTTTGGCAGGACAGATACAACAAATAAAAAACTACTACTACTACTACTACTACTACCAGAGCTCGAATTGCTGGGGTTGGGGGTTCAACCCCTTTATGGTATACCAGTGGTATTTACTACTGGGACTGTCTCTGATAAATTGATAATACTACTACAATTCGAGCACTGACTACTACTACTACTACTACTACTACTACTACTACTACTACTACTACTACTACTACTACTACTACTACTACTACTACTAATAATAATAATAATAATAATAATAATAATAATAATAATAGAAAATATTCTGACTTAATTAGCGCAGAGAAGATAAAATGGCGCCGAGTAGCATCTTTGTTTCCATAGAGAACAGCGCAGCACGGCTTCCATAGATATCTGCAGTTCTCTGCTGCGCTCTGTCGACAGATGGCTTTTGCATCCGGCATGCGCCGACGGACAGTAACGGCATCTGAGCGCAAGAGGAAGGGCACCAGTCTCTGTCTCCGGTTAAATCGGCTTCAGAGTCAGTGATGAATTCAAAGCTTACAATGCTGATGGTGATGATGATAATGACGCAGTGAGATTTCAGGGTTTTCCATCTGAATGTGGCCTTTAGTTTGCGAGGACAAAGTCGTGTTGTAGGAATATGGCCTTTATTTTATGAGGACATTGGTGTGCTGTGATCTGTGAGTGACGTTAATTGACAAACGGATTTTCATCGTTGCGTTTGATTCCAACGTGCAAACGGTAAGGACGCACAATAAATTAATTAATCGAAATATCTTCTAGTGTAGGCCTACGAATCGAAGGAAAGCGGTGGCAAATATTGTCGTGTGCCCAGGATTTTTGGGCGGAAGTTAGCAGATTTGTCTTTGTTGTTCGTTAAAATCTCCTTTTGTCTTCTACTGTATATTATTAGCGGAATTTTGGTTTCCGACGTGGTAAAACTCTACTGAAATCTACTCTATTTTAAGCTCTATCTCCCCCTCCCACAGACTACCCGTAAGTTTCTGTTTCTTCAAGACCCTATTCATTATTGTCGAAGGAAGAGAGCAAAATTTTAATGAAATCTGCGAGAGGTTTCAGAAAAAACTTTTTTGCTTTTAAGGTTTTTTTAGCGTCGCGCCGTGGAATGCAAACCACAAATTATCTCTCCTGTTTCGAAAATATTTTCGTCTGAGATTAGATGGAAGGGAGAAGATGGGGGCCTTTGGGGGCGGTCGTAGAAGGCACGGCAACAGCTGCACCTCCTCCCCCTCTGAGCTTTGCCGTACCGACGGAAACTCGATAACCCAAGCATTTGACATGTCCTCCTTTTGGGTCGCAAGATCGGAGCAAATCTGGCGCCAAGCATCTCGTCGTCTGGTTGAGATCACGTGACAGACACCGCTCCACCACCACCACCATCACCTACTCCCTCCTTCTCCTCCTCCTCCTTCCCCTTCTCGTCGTCCTTGGCGTGGGATTGGATTGGATTAAAAGAGATTACCTTCGCTCTTTGAGTGTTGGACGATCCGTTGATGCATTTGAAGATGGATTTCGGATAAACGATTGCTTATTTTGAAATGTATAATAGTTTGATACATTTTCTTTTCATTTTTCTGAAGGCACAGTATGTTAATTAATTCGCCAGCGAAGTAACTGCGCTGTAAAATATTCGTTAATTATATATTTCACTTATATAGCGCCAGTAGATTATTTGACTATCTAGTATATACTCTATAGTAAGCACCTATAGTGTTCCTATGAATACTGATGATTCTGCAGTTTCTGTCGATGGTTGGATGCTAGAGAAGATGTTCGAGGATGAATTCGAAGGAGTTCAGAGCCCGCTCCTACAGCGGAGGATTCTGTCCAAGACGACGCCGGAAGTCCGACAATCGTCCCCATATCCCGGATCAACCGACCGCCGGACGATCCCTTGAAGCCCCTCCCACCACGGAGGATCTCTCCTCCTCCTCCTCTCCTGCTCCGCCTTCCCCTCCGACATCTCCTTCGCCGATGCCGCCCCCAAAGCGCCCCCGTCCACTGGGGCTATGCCCTCGACCCGATGGGGGCCTGTCTGATCGCGTGTCCGCCGCCGAGGCGCAGCTCCAGTCTCCGACCGACCGCCGGGGACAACAACGGGACCTCGTCCAGGGTGGTCGAGGTGGTGGTCAGGAGGAGGAGGAGGAGAGAGGATCCGGAAGACGACTGGGAAATGAGACCGCGGTTGAACAGCGCTCCTCTGAGACGGGCCATCTACTCCACCACCCCCTCCAACCACCACCACCACCACCGACATCACGTGACGCTGACCGCGGGGGTGCTGGAGATTCTGGACGCCGATCGGAACAGCCTCGATCCGATCTTCGCGAACCCGATCCGGAAGATCCGCAGTTTCATCGTGCTCGGGAAGAAGTGCTTCCAACACGGAGACGAAGAGGAGGAGGAGGAGGAGGAGGATCCAGGATCTGGATCGAGGAACCGTAGCCGCGGGATCTGGAGCGGAGCGAAGAGTTCCGAGGAGTTCCGAGGAGGAGGAGGAGGACCAGAAGTGGAGAGGAGGACGATGGTGGCCGCCGGAGGAGGAGGAGGAGGACATCTGGCGACGGTCTCAGTGGACGTGACTCGACCAGAGGAATGCTATCGGATTCTGTTCAGCGGAAGACAAGGAGTGGGAAAGGAAACGATCGTCAAGCGACTGCTTAACAGAGGACACAACAGCAGAGGATCAATGCAGCAACAGTGCCTCGGTTAGTCAATAAATAATAATAATAATAATAATAATAATAATAATAATAATAATAATAATAATAATAATAATAATAATAATAATAATAACAATATAACAATAATAACTAACTACTAGAAATACTACTGCTGCTGCTAGTACACTGCTACTATTTCTACTACTACTGCTGCTACTACTACTACTACTACTACTACTACTACTACTACTACTACTACTACTACTACTACTACTACTACTACTACTACTACTACTACTACTACTATTACTACTGCTACTACTACTACTACTACTACTACTACTACTACTAGTAGTATAATTTTCTGCAAATTTTCTGCGTGTTTTTGATGTCGTCTGATATCGCCAGTTGTTGGCTTTCCAAAATTCAGTGATAAGCGATTGATACAATCATCATAAACCAGTGATAAGTCAGTGATAATCCATCGGAAAACGGCAAAGTCAGCAAAGTATCCGCACAATCCAACATATCCACTCGCATATAACAGACACACACACATACAAAGAGACGTCCAGAGCAGAGAGAGAGAGAGAGAGAGAGAGAGAGAGACGGTTTCCCGCAGTGAACGCCCAAACGAGCACTTGGACTGCGGAATGAATGAGCGTCGGAATGAATAACTAAGTGCGATTGCTTTCCGAGATTTCTCCTGTTTTATCCTTCTCTTTCCACGAAAATAACCGCTTCTCTCTCTCTCGCGAATAATCAAACAATAATTTTTCGGATAACTTCGTTTGTTCGGTCATTTTTCCGACGTTGAATGTCCGACGATGTCGCTTGCAGTCGCTAAAAACGATGTTTTTTGAGTTGGGGTGGGGGTGGGTGGGGCCCCACCCGCCCCCACCGTGGGGGATGGGGCAGAAGAAAGAGAACGATGGGTGGCCTTCTCCTTCTCCTCCGGATACAGGACTTTTGGAAGTGGGGGGGAGATTGATGCTTTCACGGAACACTATATGTGAAATAATTACTGCGCTGCGTGTGTTGAATAACCGTCTGTAGTTCGCAATATTTCATTGTTACATTCGCAAGCCACAGTTGATTTTTACACAGAATAACGAGGGCCTATAATGCCAGACACTACTTTTGCTTACTTAGTTACTTACTCACTTGCCACTTACTTACTTACTTACAGCCGAAGAAAGGCTTGTCAAAAGGCAGGGGCTTCAGATGCTCATATAAATAAAATGAGACCTATTCAAGAATTTTGGAAAAATTACGAAAGGATTAAATTGCTCAAATTTCTGGGGAGGAAGCATTTTGTAATATTTCTTTGTCGAATATGTTTAGGATCTTGATGATTTGTGGGTGGGAGTGGGGGTAGGGGAGGCGATGGTGCAATTGGCCATGCGCCAAACGGAAATTATAATTTAAAACTATAAGTAAGTGAGTAAGTAAGCTGAGGCATATTTGACGAGGTAGACGAAGAATCGATGTTGTGTCGGCCGTTGACAATACGAGGCCCTGGTTTAGGACATATATTTCTATTTCCCATTAATAACAACGGAGCTCTTTCTCGACTCCAATGATATTAAGTAACGCCGACATACATGAAGAATTCAGTCAACAGCGCCACCTGGTGATAAACGAACATTCCGAAGCCTCAATGACAGCGTGTGCTCGCTAGGTGGCGCTGCATTGAATCATTGCGCTATAGGAGTTGCTTGTTTGACATCAAATACGCTATATAAGCCACACATATCCAGGCAATGGCTATCTAGCTATCCAGTGTGCCCTTATTTGACTAGGGACTTCTATAGCGCCGTAGAAAGACAGGAGACTGTTCTTATTGACTGGTTGTTGTTGTTGTCCAGCAGCGTATCTAATCTAATGATGAACTTCGGCCATATCGATGGCTTATCTAGGTCTACAGTGAATATTTTTCGATGCCTTTTGAATACCTTTGTAATTTTATGATAGATATGGCATCAGAACCTTCGTGTCAGTTATCGTTGAGTGACAATATATCAAATGTATACGGATTGACAATAATTATTGACAGCCGACTCATGACAGGCTTGCTATTAAAACTACGCATGCATATTAAATGCAGCAAAGCGCCTCGGAATTTAACAGAGAGAGATGGAGGCGTCAGAAAGCTATAGAATATAGATATATATATATATATATATATATATATATATTATTTCTAGACAATTTCTCCAGCGCAGTAAACAATATACGACAAAAGCGCTTTGACATAAATTCTATCAATAAAATCCGATATTAAATAATATATAGAGACAACTCCAACACCACATCAGGTCGAATTCCAAAGTAACGGATTCCCTTTGGAGAATGACCTTTCTCCAAACAGGTCTTTAGCAGGACTCGACGACTCGACCGAAGCTTCATTCTCAACTCATTTGACGTCGTTCGCTCCAGATATTCTGGGCAGTGTGGGTCATAAAGGGCTCGGAAAGTGAGCCAACAACGCTTGAAAACAATACGCTGTTGAACGCGTAACCAGTGGAGGCGATCTCTCAGCAGTGGCGTGATGTGGTCATTCCAGCGACAACCGAAGACCACTCGTGCAGATATATTATATAGATATATTCAGATTCAGTATATATATATATATATATATAGAACTTATCGTATACACATACATACAGGTAACCTATCCATATTCCATGGATAGGTTAGGTACCTGGTATTTTGTCTATGGCAAATGCCGGAAAGAGCGAAAAACATGATCTTATCATAGCTAACCATAATAACCCTTAAGTGAGACCCAGTGTACCGACGTATTGATACTACATGTATACAGGAGATATATATATATATATATATATATATATATATATATATATATATATATATATATATATATATATATACTCAGAATGTTTGGGTTCGTGCTCTTCAACGTGAGCGAAATGGCTGTCGCATGCAATAGGCTATACCTGAAAATTCATAACAGTTTGCATCGCTTTCTCACAGGTGGCGGAAAGGTGATATCGCAGCAAAAGATGAATATTTGACACCGACCAAGACATGTTGACATGCTGATACACCAAGATCAGCCCCCACCCCTTCATCACCATATTAACACGACCACAAGTACACACTCGGCGCTATATAAATATTTATGATTCTTGTCTCGTTTTGTGTCGTTAGCATCATCATCATCATCATCATCATCATCATCATCATCATCATCATCATCAACGGTGATGTCAGTGGATGACTGTGAAATCGTCGCTTCAGATTTTTCTCGTGGGCGGAGAAAAAGTAACAGAGAAAAACTCCGCAAGACATCTCTTGAAAAGAGTCAGTATTGGAATATATGGGATGTTTTCTATGGCGCCGTTTCTGTCTGTGATGCATACAAAACTAAACAGCCTCAGTGCTTCGAATGAATTCCTCAGAAATTGCCAAACATAATGCAACTTTCGCCTTTATATCAACTGCAGTAATAATAATAATAATAGAATTTTAAGTGGGTTAATAATATTTCTCCGTTGTTGAAAGCCGCATGTAACACACACACACACACACACACACACACACTTGTCACTTATAAATAGAGTACTTGCAGCAAGTACAATATACTCGATCACCAACGTACTTACAATAGGTAAACGTAGAGATACCGTGGTTACTGAAGACCGCTCAATATTATTCTAATAGTGTCTAGATTTTCCAAAATATTTGGAACCTCTCGACCGGGGCGTATCAAACATCAAACTGGCTTCCATATTGCCTCTTCCGTTCGTTAAATCGCCAGCGGTTTCTGATGAACGAACGAACGAACGAATGAACGGTCGGTTATATAAAACGAGTCATTGCATCAGTACTGCATACTGCGCTCATATATATATATATATATATATATATATATATATATATATATATATATATATATATATATATTATATATATATACAGTACCAGGAGATGCTTCGGGTAACAATTTCGCCGGAAGCAGATGACACCTCAACAGCTGACATTTCGCCTTGTATTTTTCCTGTACACTGCAAGGCCACAGTAGACAAGGCACTGCATGTCGCAGACTGAATGCGAGATCGCATTGTCTATGCTCTGTTGGCCGCAAATCAGTTTGCCTCGAGGTTAACCGACGATAGGGTTGAATTGTTAACCCCTTCCACTGTTAGGACGAACCATAACGAAGCCTAACATATCTATTTTTAGTCGGTCGACCGCATACATTTTCAAAATTCATCACGGATATAATTATATATATATATGCATTTTCATTATATATACATTTCTTCATTATATGTAATGACGTAAGTTCGAACGACTCTTTGCCTTTAAGTTAAATAATTGCATCGCCGGCATTTTCCCCAAAGGGCAGGCCCCCATAAAGTGTCATTGACTGGTCTTATAGTCCTACAGAGGCGGTTAAATGGTCGTGCAGGTGCGATCGGCTTTTGAGTTTAGGATTGATTCAAAAAGCATTATTTTGTTTTGCTTATAAAGGTTAGCCTTTGTATTAAACGTCATATCAGGAAAATAATATTTTTCTGCTTCATTTTTAACGCCTTGTTCTGTTATAAAATAGTGGCTATTCCGTATTGACAGCTGTCTGTTCCTCTCCACCCCCTCCCCGATCTCTCGCCTTCTCTCTCTCTCTCTCTCTCTCTCTCTCTCTCTCTCTCTCTCTCTCGTGGTGACATCATTAGGTTTCGCGCGTGGAAAGCGAATGTTTGTTGAAAGCCCGATTGACCATCGTCCATGTATTTCGCGTTGGAAAGCGTCGTCGTCGTCGTCATCAGAGCGCGTTCGACCACATGAATTAATTAATCATCGGCGTTCGCTAATTGCTATTGTTTTCGAAACGGAAAATATCATCATTACTCGCTCTGCAGATGCCAATAATAATACTCCATTGTTTGTTTGCTTCGTACGCTGTCTACATTCTCTCTCCGTCCCCCTTGCCCCCCCTCTCTCTCTCTCTCTTTCACTCTCTCTGGCAAAATAACCTGTTTTTATTAGTTTTATCAATTCTTCCTGATTCTCGTTGATTTATAGGTCTTCGTGGATGACTCGATTTGATAGGAGATATTTTAGGAATAAGTCTGCATGGAATAGGTAGAACGCACTACCGCATTTTTAGATGAATTTCGGTGGACAGCATGGCTCAACACGTGACGTCGTGGCATAACCAGGTTCATTCCTCGACCCAGATCTGTGGTTCATATGACAACGATTTTTTGGTTTGCAATAACTTTCAGTTTGGGGAAGACTATAGAGCGCCATAATGGTTAATTATGTTATCATGCAATTTTTCTCTCTCTTCAACTTTCCTCTCCCCTACTTTATTCCACGAGTGCTAATCCGATTTTTTATTGGGTTATTGTATCTTGACCAGGTTTTGGTGCATTTTTGTCCAAGTTCAGATATTTTTGGACCACCTTCAACATCTTCGAATGCAAATATTTCTGTCCACCCTGATACACCAGCATTTCAGACTGCGCTAATAATACATTTAATTAATTAATTTAATTAATTAAATATATAATTAATCCGCAAGTACAATGCGCTTTTTAAAAGCCATTACTTTGCCATTAGGCTATATCTTAGATATCCGAGTGCATTTTTACCTTGACGTTCTCAACGCAAGCAGATATGTCTATTGATGATCACGAGGTGCGGTCACGTGTCTGCCTTGAGCACTGAACCGTCCTTCGATGGTTCTTTGATCGAAAGAACGCGCCACTGCTTTTATTATTCATCAAAGCGCTAGATAAATTGCCATGGATATTTGTTAACGAAACTTCTGCTGCTGATTACCATTTTCCTGTTTCGTCTGCGGCTACCGATGTTTTTTTAAATTTACCTCCTTTCTCCACTCCAAGGACCTCCTTGCCCCACTCAGATTGCGCCCCTTTTCGTTTGTGTCATTGCTTGTCAGCGTCTGTTTGTCTATCTATCTGCCTGTCTGTCTGCCTGCCTGTCTGTCTGTCTGTCTGTCTGTCTGTCTGTCTTGGTGTACGCGTGCCTTTTTCCATCCCGTGAGTCTTCTTCGTTTCTTGAAGAAACGAAGCTTAATTTTGCGATCACGTGACTCGCTCAGGTGAGATTTTGTGTCGTCGGACTATCGCACTGCTTGGCGTCAGCTGATGGGCAATTTTTTTCGGAATCATAATCCGTAATAAGAAGACCGAGAGTGCCGGAGATAAGTTTTCCTCTTGTGCTGGAAAAGCTGCGACACTTCACGTGTCGTATAATAATGTCGTGTCTCTTGTATTTTTAAAGGCGCTGCATAATCCGAAAATCTTCTCTTTGCTTAGAAACGGCCGCGAAAATGCAAGTATACTGTGTTCGGTCGTAATTCTAAAATGTTCCGCGCAATGTCCGCAGTTTTATCCGGAGACAGTTCCGAATGTCTGCAGAACAGCAGCAGAATTTGCAGAAACGATCCGAGGCTCCATAGCGATGTCGCCAACTAATTTCTTTTTCGAATTAGGCAAGTAAGTAAGTTGTTGTTTTTGCTATTATGCGGTTGATGTATAGGAAGAAATCGTTTTATATACTTACTGCTGTTGCATATGGTATTCTGCGATTGGCTTCGAACTCAGAGGGGTGCAATTTGCCCCAGAGCTTGCCATACCGAGGTGGATGTCATTAAATTTTGGTTTCTTGTGATTGTGTTTCACTAATTATGATATGGAATTTTTCAGTAACAGAGACTTTTGATGTTCATAATAACATTAACAAAGAAGTCCTAACATTTAGAATAGCAGTAACATAGAAGTCCTAACATTTAGAATAGCAGTAACATAGAAGTCCTAACATTTAGAATTGTGTCACAGCTGCGTTTCGTCTAATTTACAGTTCATTCACCTTTATTCTCGCATCTTTGCTGAACGAACTAGAAAAATCGATGCTTGGTCGAGGGTTCGTATTGTCAACAGGTTCAGTCTCATGTTCTGAGATCTCGGCTAATGAAAAACCACCGAAGACGAGATAATTGCCGTTGCCATGACAACGTAAACATGTTTTCGGCTCGAAATTAGAGATTCCTGTGTGAAACCACTCTCTCTCTCTCTCTCTGACGTCATAGCCGGAAGTCCTCTCGCTT
Organism: Metaphire vulgaris; assembly: GCA_018105865.1. Classification (NCBI taxonomy): domain Eukaryota; kingdom Metazoa; phylum Annelida; class Clitellata; order Crassiclitellata; family Megascolecidae; genus Metaphire; species Metaphire vulgaris. Next base: position 14,810,964 of record CM030851.1, read on the forward strand.
AATAAGTGCTCCGCGGTACGATACTGATTCTGTAGCGCTACTGTGAATAAAAATGAAAACGGCGACCGCACAGTACCCGATGCAGTTTGATATATCGTCAAATGCTTTGTCACGCGGTCTCGAGTCTCGACACAGAGCAGACAGAGCCAGTAATTTCGCACCGGTTCTACTGAGAGACAGCACAGCCTACAGTATGGCCTACATATAACGCCGTTATCTCAGTGGCATTCCCTCGTATCATGCGGAATGATAGTCGACAAGGGAAAAAGACGTCAGCGCCGGTTTCTGCTGTGTTTCGGTACTGAACGTTGCTCAATAATTTACCGTCAGCTGTCGATACGAGTAGTCGTTTCGGTCTCGTTATGTTGCAGGTGGCGGCGGCGGCGGCGGCGGCGGCGGCGGTGGGATCTGCCTAAGGCGACGGAGTCCGTCGTTCATGGTCGATGGTGAAGAGGCTCTGGTCATTCTGAACGATCTCACGACGAATGAGGTAAAGGAGGCAGACGACAGTGATAATTATTATCAATGAACGGCCACGGGAACAGGGTATAGCTGTCCGTTACAGCGCCGAAGGCAAAGCGTTAAACAGAGAATGCAATATTAACGCAATTACTTTCTCAGTATGCCTGCCCCTGTGTCCATCTGCTTATCTCTCTCTCTCTCTCTCTCTCTCTCTCTCTCTCTCTCTCTCTCTCTATATATATATATATATATATATATATATATATATATATATATATATATATATATATATGTGTGTGTGTGTGTGTGTGTTATGTTCCTTCTCTTTTTTTCATCTGGGCAGAGTATAAAACTACAATAAAAACAGTATATATATATATGTATATATATTATATTATATATATAAACAGTATATATATATTTATATAGAGATAATATATAGAAACAGTATATATATATATCGCTATATGTGACCCGATCTTTTTCAATTCTCTTGCCAAATCTGCGCTATATAGCTTAGTGTTGTATTGTGTGTAAGCAGAATAAACCCAATGGAAATCAAAAGGAACATATAGCTTTAGTATAGAATCCGCTTATATAAGTTACAACCCGCTTGCCTTACCTTGCTGTATAAATAGGCCTATATTTCGTTACTTAATAAGACGAAACATCGTGAATTGGTCTGTGAAACACACACGCACACACACACACACTCACATTTCGGCGGTTAAGATGTTCCCGCTTCGTATGCGCGCCAGATTCTCTCCTGTTAGCGTTGCTATTGCTATATGCGTCAATTGAAATTGGCAATTTTGAAGACCCGTTCTTTTCGTGACCCGCTTGAAAAGGTGGCTTTAAAAAATGGTCAAACCAGGCAGCCATATACTATAGATATAGCAGTGCGAAGCTTGTCAAGGGGTGTTACGTTAGACAGACTTGACTGTAGTTAAATGGTTTTGCGCTAATAATTATCATTATGAGAAATAGACATTATATAACCTGGCGTTTGGCTGCTAAGATATCAATAGGGAATTGTCTTTGAGATGAAAGATAACCAAACATTAAAAATATTCAATTGTTTAGGTCACCAATCGACTGATTCCATTCCCCACATTTATAAGAATACCCCCTCAATTTTCAATTTCTCAGTCACACAGAGATTTTGAGGAATGACAGTATAGGCCTAAACGTCATCTATAGCGGAATGACAATTAATACGCGGCTCTTCCCTCGATCGCCCTACTAGGCATTCCGTTAGATATTCGCCAGGTCTTTCATTTAGTTGATGTCCCTCGTTCTCGTACAGTCAATGGCGTTAGTGTGTAGTATGAAATGGCTGGGTGTGCTCTATTTCGAACCCTGTAGAGAGAAATTGATAACGCTATTATTGATTATTCTTCTAAAGGTTAAAGCAATGAAGAAGGAACAAGACGAAAATGTAGATTTTGTCGGAGAATTTCTTCAAATCGATTAGATTTTTACATATCTAGGGCCTATATACCTTCTATTCAACAGGCCTTAAGGAAGAAGTAAGTAAGTAAAATATCGTGAATTTCTATTAGCACCTTCATAAGCAGGTACTGTAGTAGCTGACGTCATTCTGACACAGACAATGGAGACGCCGCCGTCAGACGATGACGTCACAGCAATCGTCATCGTCTATTCCGTTGAAGACCGGAAGTCGTACGAATTGGCCATCGACCGACTCTACGGTCTACATGGCGACGGTCGCCAAGCAGCCGCCATCTTGGTTGCCAACAAGGTGGACCTGGTACGAACGAGGGTCGTCTCAGAACAAGGTGCGGTGGTCAAATTCTTTTTACCACTCGCGGCCCTTTTGTTCTCTTACTAAGTTTTCTTAGTGCGATTGGATATGTTATTAGACATGGGCATTTAAATGTTAGTTTGATTGATTGATTAATTAATATTACAAAATATTATAAGAAAAGAAATTTAATATGTGTGCTGTTTTGGGCTTTGTATTCTGCGACTTTGCTTTGTTTTTCTTTGCAGAATCAAAGAGATAACAGCTGAAGCGGACAAACGGAAATTTGAATAGAGGAATGTATGAGCAACAGTGGTTTTCAACACAGGAGAAACCCTACTAAACCACTCAAAATCCAATTGTTACTACTACTACTACTACTACTACTACTACTACTACTACTATTACTACTACTACTACTACTACTACTACTACTACTACTACTACTACTACTACTATTATTATTATTATTATTATTATTATTATTATTATTACTACTACTACTACTACTACTACTACTACTACTACTACTACTACTACTACTACTACTTATTATTATTATTATTATTATTATTATTATTATTATTATTATTATTATTATTACTACTACTACTACTACTACTACTACTACTACTACTACTACTATTATTATTATTATTATTATTATTATTACTACTACTACTATTACTACTACTATTTACTACCACCATTACTACTACTACTACTGCTGCTGCTGCTGCTGCTACTGCTAAGCTCGCTAAACTGAAATATCTGCATTGATGCATTAAGTGCAGAGATAGTTGTAGTGATGAGGTATCTTGAAACTGGATTTAACGGAACGGCGATATTACTGTGCTCGGTGCGATTGGTCTTTTACACCAGAGGGAAAATCAACGGCCAAGACGTACGATTGCAAATACATCGAAGTGTCGGCGGCCATTGACCACCACATCGACGACCTCTTCCTTGGGATCCTTCGCCAGATCCGCTTCCGCTCTTCTAAGCGCCGGACCCCGGGCCCTCCTCCTCCTCCTCCTCGAGGAGGAGTCGCTCTGCCTCTCCCACCGCCGCGAAACTGCCGCCGCCGCACCCCGTGGGTGCCGAGAGAGAGGGAAGACTCGTTCGAGCACCGCCAGAATTCGGACACCTGTTGCCTTCTGGCCGCCAGAGAGAAGGTTCTGGCGAAGCTGTTCGCCGGACAGCGACGCGCCTCCAAGTCCTGTACCAGTCTCGTCGAGGCGCAATAGGCGGTTGCAATGGGCGCTGAAGATGCAGACAGACAGACAGACAGACAGACAGACAGACAGACAGACAAAGATCGTCAAAATTTCCTTATGTTTTTGAAGTATTATTTAAATGAAAATTTTCTAGCTACTCTCTCAATCAAAAATCCATCTTAGTAGTTTGCAAAGATTAGTAGAAACATCCCGATTGTGGAAGAAATGCTTCACTAGTGCCCAAATTTCTCGTCAGCCCTCTCCCACATTTCGTTCTAGAGAGGAGCTGATAATACCGATTATAGGCAGGTCGATTATAATTATCGGTATCGATAAATCGGCCGTCTTCGAATACCGTGAGCACTGTTCACGTTGACGAACGTTGACACGCCGAGCAAGTAGGCCTAGGCACGCTGTTTCGGGGACATGGCACAGTCTCGACGGGCAGTTGACGGGGTCTCCCGGTTCTATCGACTTCCTTTAAGAAGTATTTGAACCCGGAAGCTTCTATTTATCTATTTATTTATCTATTTATTTATTTATTGACAATTTATATAGCGCAGTAGACAAGGCTAAGGCCTACAACAAGAGCGCTTAACACAGTTCATATCCAATATTAAATAAATGTGTCTTCAAATTTCTAACGAAAAGTCCAGCTGAGACTGCTCCAGTCACATTGTCTGGAAGAGAGTTCCACAGGGCGGGAATCCCAAAATTCTATATGCTCGCTGTTCACTTTCTGAGTTTTCACGTTGACTTTACGATGTTTCCTCGATTACTGTCGTCAAATTTTGCAGTCTAATTAACATTCGATGCATGCTGCACTTCTTATAATTAATCGAACAAAGTCTGTAAAGACAACTGCTCTGTTGTTCAGTTTATGTGGTGAGCTTTTCTTTTGTTTATATATACTGATTACTGAATACAATATTGCTGGTATTTGGCGGTTACAGGCTTGTCTTAGATAACCTTCAATAGATATGCCAAACATTAGGCCCTAACATCAATATAACTCATTATTAACAACAGTACAATGTAACTGCTTAGCATGGCGTGGTAATGTCTGCCCTTGCATTGTCTGAATGAAACTGTGTTCTATTCTATGATTCTGATCTTCCTTATTTGCTTCAAAAACATTTTGTTTATTATATGCACAGAAAATGATTTACCAAAAACTTGGAATCGTAGTAAATTCAGTGACTACTATTGGTCACATGATGTATGATCCTCCCTCCGCCCTCATAATAGGCCTAATTATATTATATGCAGTGGTTCTTACACAGGGCAGTACCTACTGAACCACTTTAAACCTTGTTATATTATTATATTATTATAATTATAATACTTAGAAGCGCCGACGAAGACGGAGAGATGAAAAGAATCGTCTAGAACAAGACTAGCTAAACGTATGCATGCTAACACAGACTGCCATAACGAAAGCCCGACAGCGGTCTCTAGGAGTGTTGGCTGACTGTCTAAAGTGCCTATGGCCTTTTAGGCCTAGGCCTGAAATAGACGTGACTGACTGCTCGTCTTTATTTAGAGGACGGGGGACCGGAAGGGAATTTCCTGGTCCTGGGACTTTCCTCTCTAATTTGTTAGCCAGTATATTATGACTATGATGCGTTTGTTGAATGCGCCGAAAGGAAAACACATTATTCTGATTCATCGGCAAACAGAAGAAAACCCGTATCTGTTATTACAACGAACGACTTCACAGAGGTAGGCCTTTGTGTACTCAATCAGCCTTTAGGTATAACAATCACGTGACATTATTAAGATTTCTACCGCATATTTTGCGTCGGGAAATTTCTCGACTGAATATCAAAGCGATTTGAAAATGAAGACCCCGCTTACTAGTTACAGCTGAAACGGGAAATTTCCAAGTGTAATTTCTTCGAGGCTGCAAAAAATATGGATCCTCAGTTGATGAAAATATAGAAATGCCAGCGGGATTTTAGCGGTATAATGTCCAGTTGTTGGATTAGCGTTGATGACTTATTGGGGACTGGGGGGGACGGGGGGGGTGGAGGCAGAGTGATTCCCTACCAAAGCCCCGACCGCGTATTTCCCGAATCGTCGAGATACAAACGCTGTTCCTGGTAGCGGGTATATCGGTGGCATCGACCTTTCGCTGAGCCTAAGGCCTAACTGGCCTGACCGCCTACTTGGTAATGGGTTGGATTTCTCAATAAAGCATTCTTCGTAATGTCGTCACCTTATCTAGCAGCTGCTTCATATCCTCGTGGGATAGTCTATAGGTCACAGACCGATCGCTTGCAGGCAAGGTTTGTTGCACACACGTTGTATTTATTATTATTATTATTATTATTATTATTATTATTATTATTATTATTATTATTATTATTATTATTATTATTATTATTATTATTATTATTATTATTATTATTATTATTATTATTATTATTATTACAACGTACTGATTATTGTGGTAATTTATGGTTAACGTTGTATTTATGGTTAGTGTAAATGCTACTACACTGCATGCCTTTAGAATAGGTAAGTGTCTAGATGGTGAATGTACAGTACATAGGCAGTTAACCTAGGCCTGTGACGTGTGCCAGTGAAGTGGGTTTGTAAGTTTTAAAGTCTGATTATTCCAAATGTAAAAATCTAGTGTCACTAAGATTGACATCAATTAGATGGCCCCAGAATTTAAAGAAGAATCGCGTCAAACGTCGTTGTCTTTTAAAAGTCATGTGCCCCTCTTTGGGTCGGACTCCCCGATTTTTTTATCGTGAATCTTAATAAAGTTAGTTTCCCCGTATTCCCCTAATTTGCCATGTAACATTTTCCAATTCTGCAGGTGCACTTGAGTTTCTCTCGTTGACTTCACGCAATGAATGCGTAATTTGAAAATGAGGAATTTATTTGTTTATGGAAAAACAGAATTACATTGACTCTGGAAAAAATGGAAGCCAAGACACGAGGAAGAGGAGAAGAGGAGGAGGAGGAAGAAGAAGAAGAGGAGGAGGAAACTGCGAAAGAAGACGAAATCCTGACGAGACTGAGGAACGGTCTCCTGATGACAAACAGACGCTTGCCCAAGATCCTCTGTCTCGACGCCAAACTCACTTCAACAACAACACAGATAGAAGACGACGACGACGACGACGACGACTTCAAGGAGTTAACTCGGCATTCGTTCGCCAGGGCGCGCATCGACCGACAGCTGATGACGTACTTGACGCAGAATGACGTCATCAACTGGACGCAGCAGACGTGTCGTTTGGCGCCACTGAAACGCAACAAAACAGGTGGGATCTGTTAGAGTGATTAGACGGACAATCGCAGTTAAAACGTACTTAGTGGGTCTGTAAAATTCAGCACCTCATGTAGGCTACGAGGTACGCTATATCCAATAGCATTCCGTAGGATAGCACGTCACACAGGACCGTACATTGCGGTACTTTATAACCGAGTATAATCGAGTCCGTTATAACGAAGTTCTACTGTATTTCTACTGTAGATTTTTAACATCGCCACCTTCGGACCTTCATTGACATGTCAGCGTTGTTAAAGCGCTTTTGATTTCGGTATTTAACTCAGTTACAGCGCTATATAAATTGTCCTGGAATAATAATAATAATAATAATAATAATAATAATAATAATAATAATAATAATAATAATAATCCGATTGAAATCATTTCTTGTGGTCGTAAGCGTTATACTGACTGATGCTGATAACAGGTGGTGGAGACGGCGGGCTGCTCTGGTCAATTGCAGCTGTCGTCTGGAATCTTTGGAATTCGTCGTCAGGCGTCGAACTGCTCCTTCGCCGGCTTGTCCACGTGACTCTGACAACCGGAAGACAGAACTCCGCTTTCCATGAGCGATGGAAGACGGAATTAGAACAGACCCACCGCCTTCAATCACCGGCGCAGGTAATGCGCCCATAATAAGACCACGCCTATTAAATAATAATAATAATAATAATAATAATAATAATAATAATAATAATAATAATAATAATAATGTGATTTTAAGTGGTTTAGGAGGCTAAGTAAGCCTGTGTGAAAACCGGTGATGCAATCATCTGCATTCAATAACCTATAGTTATGCTTCGTGATCCTGGTTGGGACCCTATACTTAATGCTGCATACATTAAACAACAAATGGTTGGCCCCCGATGATTAGAGGTTGCCACCCCAACGCCCCCAATTGCCAAATCCTAGAGCCGCCACTGAATGCAGTATGTATGAAACAACACTCCTGTGTATAAATTTGTAATTTCTGTTTCTTAAAATATCTCAAATTCACGTAATCTGTAGATTTTGAGCGTTCATTTTGACTGACAGGTTGATTGGAAAGACGTGTGCTGTCTCTTCAGAGGAGATAGCGTCTTATCTGGATCCGATCCACTCGATCCCATTCATCTGTTTTCCTTATCTAACGTCCTAAGACGACCACTCTTCGTAATCGGTGACGCTGCGACATCCGCTTCGAAAGACGATCTCAGCGGCGTCTATCTACCCGTTCTGTCGAGCGCCGACGACTGCGTTCCCTGTCCCGTGGTGCTGGTTCGGCGTGCGGGCGTCTTTCGCCCGCTGCTCGTCGAGAGGTGCCGCCGGCTGGAGAGGGGCGAAATGCTGCCTTTCCAGGCCGTGCCTCTGGTTCGTTTCGACCGCCAAACCTTCCGCGTCCGCTGTCTGCTGCGATCAGAACGGAAAAGAGTTCACGAACTGATGACGTCATACCTAAAGGTAGCGGAAATCGGTCGAAACGACGGAGCGCGTCCAGGATACCTGTGGCGAGGTTGGATTCGAAATCGACCGCCATGACTCACCTCATCAATATTCAGAGGTCAAAGTTTAACGAACCGAGTGACAGCGTTGGTGGCCATCTCGAGTCCTGTGAAACAAAATTGGAGGATTTCTCGTTTAACAATGGAGACAAAGCAGAGAATCAACTCCAAGAAGCAGGCTTTTGTTGCCCAGAATACCTGAACGAAAAGAGTAAAGACAAAGCCGCGGATGACAGCAGCAGCAGCAGCAGCAGCAGACAGCATCCGATGGTAAGTGGACCATTTGAGAAATGCACATCCAGCGGATGCTCAAAGGAAGGGTGGAAAAAGTACGGCAACCGATGCTACGAATGCTTCGTGCGGAACGACACCGATATGGAACTAATTTCCGGAAAATCAGAAAATCGGGAAGCGAATGAGTCTGGCCAGATCCTCCCCACAAATTCCAGACCGCCCCTGCACCTGGCGTGGCGTTCGCGCATCGCTGTCGCAGATCGGCGGAGGGGAGAAATGTCGTGGAAGGCACTAGAAACGAGGAATTCAACTCAAGACCAGACGGTCAGGGTCTAAATGATGACGAAACCCAATCAGAAGCAACGAAGGAATTCGATTTGAAGGCAATCGAAGAAGAGAGTGACAGAGCCTCAGAAATCGCAGACGATAACCATCGGCTGACTGTGAATTCCGCAAAATCTTCGGAAAAGATGACGCAACTGGACAGAGGGTCGAAGTTGGAGGGTGACTCGGTGTCCACAGCGGAACCAATCTGCGAAGAATTGAAGATATCGAAAGAGAGGGGCGAGGAGAAGGAGGAGGAGGAGGGGGGAGACGAAGGAGGGAAATGTGTCGTTAATTTCTGTGAAAACGCCGGACGAAAAGGAAATAACGGTATCTGTCAAGTCTGTTACGACGCTTTGGTGGAGCATCGATTGAGAAAACAAAACGACGATAAAAAGGGTGAGAGTCTTTCTCACTCGAAAAGCCATTGTCAGGGGCGTAGCGACGGGAGGGTATATCGGTATATACCCCCCAAAAAAAAAATCACGCGACCTTAAAGTTTGTTTTTAAGATTTTCAACGTTTTTTAAGACTTATACCCCCCGAATCACATTATACCCCAAATCAAATTCCTGGCTACGCCCTGGTCATTTCATCATCATCATCATCATCATCATCATCATCGTCGTCGTCGTCGTTATCATAGTAATCATAGTCAACCGAACAATAATAGCATCTGTACACTGCAAAATGTGTTTGTCTTCTGTAAATGTGGAGCGTAGACTCAACGGCAATATAAGGTTTAGTAGAATCTACAGACAGAAGGTAGAATAGAGAGGGTTGTTATTGGATGTTAGTACAGGAGAGATCCTACTAACAGGGGCGTAGCGACGGCGGGTATATCGGTATATATATATCCCCTAAATCAGACTACCTTAAAATTGTCAATGTGTTTTTTTAAAGATTTTCAAAGTTTTTAAAGATTTATGCCCCCCAATCATTATTCGCCACCCAAATCAAATTCCTGGCTACGCCCCTGCCTACTGAACCACATGAAAGTTAAACAGAGCGCTGTTTTCTAGTTGTCGTCACAGAGCTGGATTCAGAGGATCGATTGGGGAGTTAAACAGTTTGACGGTGACGTTGGGGGCAATTTAATCAGGGGCCAACCATTGGTTGTTTAATGTATGTAGCATTAAGTATAGGGTCCCAACTGGGGGCCAGATTCAGGCTTTCAATAGGGGGCACGGCCCCCTGACTGGTGGAGCCGCCACTGTTTGACGGTGACTTCCATTTTCCTAATGTCTTTGTTCAAAACAGATTCCGATTTGCAGTGTCTGACTGAAGGATGTCTTAAGGCGGTCACCAATCGCCAGCTCAGACTGTGTCTCTCCTGTCTCAGACAACAGATACTAGCCGCCAGAGGTCGGTATACATCGACACCAATCAATGCATGTCATCTGAGATTACTCCAGAAGTTAATTAATTAATGGCCGCCTTCTACTATTATGCTGCTATTAATTTTGCATCGTGTGGAAAGATGGAATTGATTCTCCTATGGCAGTTTCACTGCGATGACGTTTCATTGCATAATTGTATTGTTTAATGTTTATTAAAACTAGTGAATTTATCTCTGTCTGTCTGTCTCTGTCTGTCTCTGTCTGTCTGTCTGTCTCTGTCTGTTTGTCC